>JAWQEG010004458.1:57500-72948 GCA_033782935.1 Petrolisthes cinctipes
TGAGGGTACTTCCCAATACTACAGCTGTTATGGTACCAGTCAGGGTGTTTTACGACGTTCGGTGGCCTTATAGTTAGTGCATGAAAATCAAATCGGAAGAGTAAATATTTGCAGGCCCTCATCTGAGAGGAATCAACCTCCCGACCTATAGGTTACGAGTCCAAAACACTAACCACTCAACCACCTCCCCATCTCAACGCTCTTTTATTAATGCAGTGCTCTTGTATTTATATCATGAGAAAGTGAGAGTGAGTGTTGGTAATGTGATAGTGTAATGACTGGGTATGAATGTGATGGTGAAAGTGAAGGTGAGATTCTTTTAAAGGGAGATTCTCTTGTTGGTAATTTGAGGGCTACTGATTCCTCCAAACTATGCCGCGAAACAGATCCCTCATTAGAATAACGTTAAGGTCCCTGTGATCATGTATGAGACGTGGTGGCCTCTGATTCCTCCTGACCATGTCATAAAACAAGCTCCTTAAAATTAGTTGGTGTTTCCTGGCAATATTTGAAGGACACACTAACCTCCAAATTTCCTCCAAAGTATGCTAGGAAACAGGACCAGAAGAGCAAAAATAATGGTGTTCTGTTGCTTGGAATAGTTTGGAGGATTCAGTTGCTCCAAATTTACCAACACAAAACTTCCCCCTTAATGTCGTCTGTTTACCTGGCATACTTTGGAGGAATCACAGACCTTCCAATACACCAACAAGACAATCTCCCCTTACATTAAATGGAGCACCTTGATTCCTCCAAAGTATAATTGTATGTCAGGAAACAGGACCAGATTAACCTGTATGATGACAACCTGTTGCTTGGAATAGTTTGGAGGAATCAGTTGCTCCAGGTTCACCTCCACCAACACTGTAGTAACCCTTAATTGAGAGGGAATTATTTCAAGTTGTTTTATTTATATGTGTTTAGTACAAGCCCCAACCAACACTCTGGGGAAAAACACTACTAAAGACCATAATAAAAGTTAGGTTAGGTTAGGCCAGGCCATAATGAAGGTTAGGTTTGGTCAGGTTAGGTGATAATGAAGGTTAGGTTAGGTTATAATGAAGGTTAGGCCAGGCCATAATGAAGGTTAGGTTTGGTCAGGTTAGGTTAGGTTATAATGAAGGTTAGGTTAGGTTTGGTCAGGTTAGGTGATAATGAAGGTTAGGTTAGGCCATGCCATAATGAAGGTTAGGTTAGGTTATAATGAAGGTTAGGCCAGGCCATAATGAAGGTTAGGTTTGGTCAGGTTAGGTTAGGTTATAATGAAGGTTAGGTTAGGTTTGGTCAGGTTAGGTGATAATGAAGGTTAGGTTAGGCCATGCCATAATGAAGGTTAGGTTAGGTTATAATGAAGGTTAGGCCAGGCCATAATGAAGGTTAGGTTTGGTCAGGTTAGGTTAGGTTATAATGAAGGTTAGGTTAGGTTTGGTCAGGTTAGGTGATAATGAAGGTTAGGTTAGGCCATGCCATAATGAAGGTTAGGTTAGGTTATAATGAAGGTTAGGCCAGGCCATAATGAAGGTTAGGTTTGGTCAGGTTAGGTTAGGTTATAATGAAGGTTAGGTTAGGTTTGGTCAGGTTAGGTGATAATGAAGGTTAGGTTAGGCCATGCCATAATGAAGGTTAGGTTAGGTTATAATGAAGGTTAGGCCAGGCCATAATGAAGGTTAGGTTTGGTCAGGTTAGGTTAGGTTATAATGAAGGTTAGGTTAGGTTTGGTCAGGTTAGGTGATAATGAAGGTTAGGTTAGGCCATGCCATAATGAAGGTTAGGTTAGGTTATAATGAAGGTTAGGCCAGGCCATAATGAAGGTTAGGTTTGGTCAGGTTAGGTTAGGTTATAATGAAGGTTAGGTTAGGTTTGGTCAGGTTAGGTGATAATGAAGGTTAGGTTAGGCCATGCCATAATGAAGGTTAGGTTAGGTTATAATGAAGGTTAGGCCAGGCCATAATGAAGGTTAGGTTTGGTCAGGTTAGGTTAGGTTATAATGAAGGTTAGGTTAGGTTTGGTCAGGTTAGGTGATAATGAAGGTTAGGTTAGGCCATGCCATAATGAAGGTTAGGTTAGGTTATAATGAAGGTTAGGCCAGGCCATAATGAAGGTTAGGTTTGGTCAGGTTAGGTTAGGTTATAATGAAGGTTAGGTTAGGTTTGGTCAGGTTAGGTGATAATGAAGGTTAGGTTAGGCCATGCCATAATGAAGGTTAGGTTAGGTTATAATGAAGGTTAGGCCAGGCCATAATGAAGGTTAGGTTTGGTCAGGTTAGGTTAGGTTATAATGAAGGTTAGGTTAGGTTTGGTCAGGTTAGGTGATAATGAAGGTTAGGTTAGGCCATGCCATAATGAAGGTTAGGTTAGGTTATAATGAAGGTTAGGCCAGGCCATAATGAAGGTTAGGTTGGTCAGGTTAGGTTAGGTTATAATGAAGGTTAGGCCAGGCCATAATGAAGGTTAGGTTAGGTTATAATGAAGGTTAGGCCAGGCCATGACATAATGAAGGTTAGGTTAGGTTAGGCCAGGCCATAATGAAGGTTAGGTTAGGTTAGGTTAGAATGAAGGTTAGGTTAGGTTAGGCTATAATAAATGTTAGGTTAGGTTAGGTTAGGCGATAATGAAGGTTAGGTTAGGTTAGGTTTGGTTATTATGGAAGTTAGGTTAGGTTAGGTTAGGTTTGGTTATTATGGAAGTTTGGTTACATGAATTTATATTGATAAATGAAGTCGTGTAATAATAATAATAATAACAATAACAAAAACAACAACAATAATGATAATAACAGTGATAATAGTAGTAATAATAATAATAATAATAATAATAATAAAAGCGTGAATTTATGCTATGGTTCAAATATAAAGGAGTTACTGCAATAATGAGTTTACAGAAAACCACATACAATAAAGGGGTAACTTAATTTTTTTATTTATATACTGTATATATATTTAGTATTGTTACTTCATATTATTATCAATATTGTTTACATTTATTTACTCTTATTAATTTCCCACCGTGTATCAAATATCTTCATGGTCTTTAGTGGCAACGTTCCCCAGACTGTTGGTTGGGACTTGTACTAAAGGTAAATAAAAACTGAAAAAAAATATATATTTTTTTTTATTTATTCATTTATTCGCCAGTTGCTTACGCTTTTTGCATCCAAATATCTCTATTAGGAATATTGCTGATTTGTTTAGTTCTCGTATGTTTTATTATTATTATTATTATTATTGCTATTATTATTATTATTATTATTATTATTATTATTATTATTATTATTATTATTCTCATCACTATTATTATCACTGTTATTATTATTATTATTATATCATTATTGTTATTATTATTATTATTACTATTATTATTATTATTTTTATTATTATTATTATTATTATTATTATTATTATATTATTATTATTCTCATCACTATTATTATCACTGTTATTATTATTATTATCATGATTGTTATTATTATTATTATTATATCATTATTGTTATTGCTATTATTATTATTATTATTGTTATTATTATTATTATTATTATTATTATTATTATTATTATTATTCTCATCACTATTATTATCACTGTTATTATTATTATTATCATGATTGTTATTATTATTATTATTATATCATTATTGTTATTGCTATTATTATTATTATTATTATTATTATTATTATTATTATTATTATTATTATTATTATTATTATCATGATTGTTTATATTATTATTATTATTATTATTATTATTATTATTTAATGTGAACGGAACAAACTAGCTGATTGAAAAGAGACTCAGAGAAATTCCTTGTTTTGTGTATCGTAAGTAATTCCTTGTTTTGTGTCAGAAAATTGGAGGTAAACGAGTCCTTCAAATATCGCCACGAAAAACACACACACACACACACCTATATGGAAGGAGCTTGTTTCGTGGCATGGTCAGGAGGAATCAGAAGCCTCCAATTTTCATACACGATTACAGGGTCCTTAAATGAACACTTCCAGTCGGGAGTAATCTGCTGTTGAATATATTGTTAACAGTAAATTATCTCTCTCTCTCTCTCTCTCTCTCTCTCTCTCTCTCTCTCTCTCTCTCTCTCTCTCTCTCTCTGTAGTAGTAGGCAGGTAATTCTCTCTCTCTCTCTCTCTCTTTGTAGGCAGGTAATCCTCTCTCCCTCTCTCTCTCTTTGTAGGCAGGTAATCCTGCGAGATTGGAACGAGTGCAAGCCAGGGCAAACAAACTTATACCCTCTCTTAGACACAAGAGCTATAAAGATCGGTTGGTAGAACTCGACCTGTTCTCTTTGGAAACCCGGAGACTGCGTGGTCAGCTTATCGAAGTGTTTAAAATACTACGAGGCTTTGACAATGTAGACTACAGGGACATTTTCCAACTCAGTGAGGGCACAACCAGGAATCATGGCTACAAACTTGAACTGAAGCGATACAACCGTGATCTGTGTGGTAAGTTCTTTACATATAGCATCTGCGGTACTTGGAACACGCTTCCTGCTGATGTAGTCAACAGCAACTCTGTGGATCAGTTCAAGTCCAGATTAGACAAAGCCTTAAATCACCGTCTAGGTGTTTAAGCCGTTGTGCGAGTGTTCCTTGATGGTTTCACGTGACACATTCGAGGACGGTCGCCTACTTGCGCAACTAAACCCACAGGTACCCTCTTTGTATGGATCGTAAGGTCCCCTAGGGTACTTCTTTTCCTTGTAACTCCTTGTAACTCTCTCTCTCTCTCTCTCTCTCCTCTCTCTCTCTCTCTCTCTCCTCTCTCTCTCTCTCTCTCTCTCTCTCTCTCATTATAGTTGTGTAATCTGTTGTCAGCCACACAGAGGCTACTAATTCACCCAAACAATGCCACAAAACAGGACCCATTATTCTAAACTGAGGTTCTCCGTTTCCTGGCATATGTTAGATGTATGGTTCTCAAACTGTGTTCCGCTGTGTTTTGATAATTTAGTTTTAATTTATATATAATTTTGAACATGAATGGATAAAATTAAATATGATAGTGATTAAATCTTTTGCATATGAGGCGAGAGAATCTGTACGTGAAGTGTACAGGTCCAATGAGCGTTTGTACAGCCACAATCAAATATCCACCGACACTTTCCATCCATGGTAGTAAATATCTTGGTAATAAAGAACAAACACGTGTATGATTTTGCAGCACCTCATAATAATAATTGGTGGGGTTGAGTTGACGTATGGTGTTGTATGATAATATTTTGATATGATACTGATTTATTTGCCCGATGGAAGGAAAGTGTCAGTGGTTATTTGATTGTGGCTGTACGTGTCCCAGATTCCCAGTCCCACCCACTCCACTGCCGCTGGTCAGGTTTTTCACGCCGGGCCTCGTGACGCGTGTAAAGCTGTAGTGTTATATTTCTAAGATGGAAAACTGGTTGAAATACCACACGTTACGGCCTAAGGTGTAAGGTGATACACACAATACATCTACTGAGTGTAGTGAGTGTGTTGAAGAGACATGTGCAGCTAGTGGTGTAACAGAATCCCTGCATTAACCACATAGCCTACCACCACTTCTGTGACACAGAAATCAAGAACTAAATCAGGTACCGGATATTCAAAGAAGTGCAAATTTGATGACAGTTACATAACATTTGGTTTGATGTCAGTTGTACATCTATTTACTTGGCGAAAATGTACCTTCTTCCTCATAATAATCATAATGAAGGGATGAAAACAAAAATAAATCATACGATACATAGCAGTGACATTGCTAACAAGAATTTCCCTGCTATATAATATACTGTGTGAGGACATTGTATTATTGACCACAAGAATTGGTACACACGCTGTTGTTTTCGTGGGTTTACAACATATATATAGACCATTCATTGCAAGTCTTCCACACTAATGACTCTCTTTCCATAATTATAGCCTGTGTAAGAGTTCTTGTGTCCAACCGTACAGTCACAATCAAATATCAAGCAACACTTTCCTTCCATGGTAGTAAATATCTTGGTAATAAAAAAAAAAACACAGATATGTATGTATGATTTTGCAGCACCTCATAATAATAATAATATCCAGCCATACTTTATTTGCATGGTAGTTTATACATCTTGGTAATAAAGAACAACACATTTATGTATGTATGTAATATATGTATAATTTTGCTGCACCTCATAATAATAATAATAATAATAATATTCGAAGGGGTTTATGTATAATTTTGCAGCACATAATAATAATGATAATAATAATAATAATAATAATAATTGATGGGGTTGCTTAAGTTGACATAAGAGGTGTTGTTGTATGATTATAATTACTTAGATATGATACTGATTGATTTGTTGCCCCATGGAAGGAAAGTGTTGCAGGATAGAAAGTTAAAAATATATGACTTTTTATGGCAACATCTTCTGCACGTTGTTTGTAGTCAAAGTCCTCGTATCTTATGATTTATGAATGAATCACTTTTGGAACCCAGAGACAATGTAAGATGGAACGTGATTGGCTGAACTTTGAATGGTGGTGAATATGTTGCTATAATTATACAACCATATAATTATTTATTGAACTTTCTACTTGCTTAAGGACCCTGTGATCGTGTATGAAAATTGGAGGCTTCTGATTCCTCCTGACTATGCCACGAAACAAGCTCCTTCCATATAGGTGTGTGTGTTTCGTGGCAATATTTGAAGGACTCGTTTACCTTCA
Source organism: Petrolisthes cinctipes (assembly GCA_033782935.1). NCBI lineage: Eukaryota > Metazoa > Arthropoda > Malacostraca > Decapoda > Porcellanidae > Petrolisthes > Petrolisthes cinctipes. Next base: position 64,198 of record JAWQEG010004458.1, read on the forward strand.
ATTTTCTGACTACAACACAGGGTCCCTTAACCGTAGCTGTAGTCAATGGTATCCAATGTGTGTGTGTGTGTGTGTGTTAATGTCTGAAAGTTCAATGGTGAGGTCTGAGTCGAACGTGATTAATTAAATTGTCGAGGTTTGAGTGGATAGTAGGCTATATATATACACTTTCGGTACATTGGAGTGCCTTGATTCCTCCAAAGCATGTCAGGAAATAGGACCAGCCGTACAAAAATAATGGTGGCTTGTTGTTGCTTGGAGGAATGAATCAGTTGCTCCAGATTTACCACCAAGACATTCTGTGTTTATACCTCCTTAATAACAGCAATATATAATGATGGTGATAGTGATAGTCATGGTGAAGGTGATGGTGATGGTGATGGTGATAAATAATGATGATGTTGGTGATAAATGTTGATGGTGGTGATAAATTATGATGATGGTGATGGTGATAGTGATGGTGATAAATGAGGATGATGGTGATGATGTTAATGATGGTGATGATGATAATAATGATAAATAATGATGATGGTGATAAATGATGATGATGGTGATGATGATAATAATGATAATAATGATGAGAGAGAGAGAGAGAGAGAGGGAGGGAGTGAGAGAGACAGTGAAGGAATGGCGAGGTCAGCAAGGGTCAGTAAAGGAAGGAAGAAAAGAGAATAATTTATAACAGATGCCACGTCTCGCCTGACTGGTGTGTATACTGTATGTTCACTCGAGCTGGTATATTCGCGACCACGTACAGCCACGAGCACTAATAAGTATACAGCTTTGGTTGAAGCTTTGATCAGTCCAATTCACCAACGAACTAATTCCAATGGAGATCTTATTGTGCATTTATTTACTGTCTCTAATAAGGGTATTCCAAGCACACCTGAATACTTATTAGTGCTCGTAACTCTACCTAGATGTGTTTATGTCATCTGAGCTGGTGACGCTGTGTGGGGAAGGTGTCATTGTAGGCGAGAGACTGTATCATGTCGCTCTACTATGTTCCACCTACTCTGATTCTTCCCCAATCAATGTTACCAGCTCAAAATGACATAAACATCTAAGTACGTAGTCGCGAATTTATGAGTTCGAGTGTACAGTACAGTACAGTCCTCCCATATTTACATAACACCGTTCCTAAATATTTAAAACTCCTTCACTTCCTCCATTATCTCACCTTCTAAAGTTATCTCACACTCACTCTATAAAATGTTGCAAAATCAATCACTTCAACCCATACCATCTCAAAGATAATCAATCACTTTACTTATATCAATCAACAATCACCTTTAGTTTCCTTCTCTTACATACATATACCCTGACACTCATCCATCACCTTCTGTAACTCCCTCTCACTCTCTGTAACTCCTTCTCTCACTCTCTGTAACTCCTTCTCTCACTCTGTAACTCCCTCTCACTCTGTAACTCCCTCTCCCTCTTTAACTCCCTCTCACTCTCTGTAACTCCCTCTCTCACTCTCTGTAACTCCCTCTCTCTCTCTGTGTAACTCCCTCTCTCACTCTCTGTAACTCCCTCTCACTCTCTGTAACTCCCTCTCACTCTCTGTAACTCCCTCAATCACTTTCTTCCAATAACAATACAATATCATCTCTCTTCATTTACTCCATAATATACTTGTTTATCACTTTCTAGATATACTTGCTTAACTGTACTTTTTACCACAAGAATTCGTACACACGCTGTTGTTGTTGTTTCGAAGGTTGACAACATACAGAAAATATAAGACAACTTAATTAATTGCAATACAACATTATTATTATTATTAGGTTTGTTGTTTTGTAATATAAGACTACGTAACTGCAATACAAGATTAGAATTAGGTTTGTTGTTTTGCTAATCACCGAGTCACTTGGTAGACCATTCATTCCAGTTTACTTCCCAGAATAATGAATGACCTCTCTTTCCATATTATAGCCTGTGTAAGAATAATGACCTCTCTTTCCAGTACTTCTTGAATAATGAATTACCTCTCTTTCCATATAGCCTGTGTAAGAATAATGACCTCTCTTTCCATATAGCCTATGTAAGAATAATGACCTCTCTTTCCAGTACTTCCAGAATAATGAATGACCTCTCTTTCCATATTATAGCCTGTGTAAGAACTCCTGTGGCCAACTGTACATGTGTTAGTACAGGCCGTGATGACTTAGAGAGAGAGAGAGAGAGAGAGAGAGAGAGAGAGAGAGAGAGAGAAAGAGAGGGGGGTCACGCCCTTCTCACGTCATGCTTGGTTCTATGCCCCCGCCTCCACTCCCTCACCCCCCTCACCCCCCTCACTCCCTCACCCCCCCTCACCCCCCTAACCCCCTGGAGGAGACGTAAAGGTCGCATAACATTTCGTCTCCTGTTTCATGCCTCTGTTGTTGTTGTTGTTTTGTTATTGTTTTGTTGTTTATGTTGTTTTTTTTGGTGTTCTGTTTTTGTTGTTGTTGTTGGTGTTGTTGTTATTGTTGTTGTCCCTCGATAAAGCGATGTGACTAAACAACTCAAAAATTACACACACACAGAGAGAGAGAGAGAGAGAGAGAGAGAGAGAGAGAGAGAGAGAGACCACGAGGTAAATCTTAAGGAGGTAATGAATTAGGGTTGGCTGTGTTGCTATTTTTGGATATGTCTCAGTGCTGTCTGTGTGTAGCCTTCCTGAGAATACCTTACCCACGAGTTCATTTCCTGTTCCACGTATCTCTTTCATCCACTCTCTCCTTCTCCTCCTCCACCACCTCCTTCTCCTCCTTCTCCTCCTCCACCACCTCCTTCTCCTCCTCCACTATCTCTTTCTCCTTCTTGTACTCCTTTGCATTCCCTTTCCTTGTTCTTCTCTCCTCCACTCTCCCCTTTGTTCCACTCACTCCTTCCCATTCCCTTTTCATTCACTTTTTCCTTCTCCTCCTCCTCATCCTTCTTGTATTTTTTTGTATTCTTTATTTTTGTCCCTCTCTCCTCCCTTTACCTATTTTCTCCTCCTCCTCTCACCTCTTTCCACCTCTTCCTCACCCCTTTCCTCCACTCTCCTCTCACCCCTTTCCTCCACTCTCCTCTCACCCCTTTCCTCCACTCTCCTCCTCCCCTTTCTTTCCCTCTCCTCCTCCCCTTTCCTCCACTCTCCTCTCACCCCTTTCCTCCACTCTCCTCCTCCCCTTTCTTTCCCTCTCCTCCTCCCCTTTCTTTCCCTCTCCTCCTCCCCTTTCTTTCCCTCTCCTCCTCCCCTTTCTTTCCCTCTCCTCCTCCCTTTCTTTCCCTCTCCTCCTCCCCTTTCTTTCCCTCTCCTCCTCCTCCCTTTTCATTCTCTCTCTGTTGTATTTTTTCGTGACTTGTGTGCCGTTGAAAAGTGAAATAACAACCCGGAAGTAACACACGTTCATACAACAGGATAACATTACCACACTCACTAGACACTTCAACTCTCTCTCTCTCTCTCTCTCTCTCTCTCTCTCAATTAGAATCATTGCTGTTATTATGAATCTCTCTCTCTCTCTCTCTCTCTCTCTCTCTCTCTCTCTCTCTCTCTCTCTCTCTCAATTAGAGTCATTGTGGTTATTATGAATCTCTCTCTCTCTCTCTCTCTCATCCCATCCTTCCTCACTTCTCTCATCCCATTCCATCACCCCCCCCCCCCCCTCATCTTGCATACCTACACACCTTCATTCCCATCCTCCACACCATGTACAGTCACAGTCGAAAGTCCTGCACAGAGTAAATGAAACTGAACCCTGAGTGAGAAACTTATTATGAACCATTATTACAGACATCAACAGGTGTGTATATATAGTTTCACACCGTTTTTCGAAGCTGTTTCATTGGAAGGTGTTGCAGGACTCTTGACCTTGCCTGTACACTAGCAATCCAAAATATGTATCCAGGCTTGCTTCGAATAGCCTGATCGAGTATGAAGCGAGCTCAAGCAAGTATGAGACAGTATAAGCGTTGTAATTGGTTCACCAGTATGTCAAATGATTCGAAACTTCTACAACAAGACCCGGATACAAATTTTGGATTGCGAATGTAAAGTACAGTCAGGAGCACTAATAAGTATACAGGTGTGCTTCGAATACCTATGGAGACAGTAAATATATACACAATAATAAGATCTCCATTGGAATTCCTTCGTTGGTGAATTGGTTGGACTGTTCAAAGCTTCAAACCCCCAAAGCTGTATACTTATTAGTGCTCGTGGCTGTACATAATATATTTTCTTACTCCTCCCCACTCCCCCTGTCTTCTCTCACTACTGCCCCTCCATCACACATAATTATATACTAATAATTATTCCCCTTCACATCTATCTATGTCTTCTCACACATTTGTAATTCTTCATCTTCTGTCCGACCCTCTTCCCCCTTCCCCTTTCCTCCCCTCACCCCTGTCCTCCCCCTCACCCCTGTCCTTCCCCTCACCCCTGTCCTCCCCACACCCCTGTCCTACCTTCACCCCTGTCCTACCTTCACCCCTATTCCCCTCACCTCTATCCCCCTTACTCTATCCTCACCTCACCCCTACACACCCCTATCACTCCCTATCTTCCCCTCACCCCTACACACCCCTATCACTCCCTATCCTCCCTCACCCCTACACACCCCTATCACTCCCTATCATCCTTCACCCCCATCCACTCACCCCCACCCCACTTACCCTATCCTTCCCTCACCCCTACACACCCCTATCACTTCCTATCCTCCCCTCACCCCTACACACCCCACACCCACACCCCTATCCTCACCTCACCCCTATCCTCCCCTCACCCCTACACACCCCACACCCACACCCCTATCCTCACCTCACCCCTATCCTCCCCTCACCCCTACACACCCCTCACTCACACCCCTATCCTCCCCTCACCCCTATCCTTCTCTCACCCCCCCCCCCCCTCCTGTCCTCCTACACCCTTCCCACACACACACACACACACACACACACACACTTACCAACCACTTCACCTTGACCTTTTTGTTTGATACAGTGAGTACAGATTCCCTTCCTTCCCTAGTGTTGGTGGAGCCTTAATAAGGACTCTGTGAACGTGTATGAAAACTGATGCTTCTGATTCCTCCTGACCATGCCACGAAACAAGCTCAATCCATATAGGTGGTGTTTCATGGCAATATTTGAAGGACTCGTTTACCTCCATTTTTTCTGCCTATATCTCAGGGGGCCCTCGTCTATATGTCCCTCTGATCATGTCACCCTCGACCCTCAATACACACACTCTATAATTCCTCATATTAGAGAGCTACTGAATCTTTCAAATTAGGCCACGAAACAGATCCCCCTATTAGTAACACTGGGGTCGTCATGTTTCCTGGCATAGTTTGGAGGGATCAGTAGCCTTCCAATTTACCAACAAGAGAGTCTTCCTTTAAACTGTGCTATAGGATACAGTCTAATGCCTCAGTGTACCAAAAGTGTATTATTAAACACCTTAAGGTTTTATGTACGTACACACACATACATGACACGTATACACACACATACATGACACGTACACACACACATACATGACACGTACACACACACATACATCACACGTACACACACACGTACAAGATACGTATACACACACATAGAAGACATGTATACACATACATATACATAACACGTAGGCCTACACACACCTGCCCCACACTTACCCACTCAGATGCTTGACACGTACACACACGTACCAGACACGTACACACACACTTACATGACACGACTTACAATTTACACTCACCTGCAGCCGCGAGAGGAACATGTATCACTGTCAAGAATACTAAGTAAGTGTTGTGTTATCGGCGATGGACACTTATCTTGCAACACATATACGGTAAGTGTTTTTATGGTCCTGTCTTGCCTGGGGTGGTGTAGGCAGTACTTTAAGGGACCCTGTGATGCAGTCAGATAATTGGAGGTAAATAAATCCTTCAAATATTGCCACGAAACACACACACACACACCACATCTATATGGAAGGAGTTTGTTTCGTGGTATGGTCAGGTGGAATTAGAAGCCTCTAAATTTCATACACGATCACAGGGTCCTTAAGGAGAGAAGCTCCATTTGGTGAATTTGAGGGCAACTGATTCCTCCAAACTATCCCAGGAAACAAATCACCTCAATGATACCAATAGGTGATGTGTTTTATGTACACACTTTGAAGGACTTTGTAACACTCCAATATACCAGAAGAAGGGTTGGACTCCCCATCATATCCCAATCATTCCCTTTCATTTCTTCAACTGTCCCTTCTTTCCTTTTATTTCCTTTGTACTTTCTGGGTCGATTCTACAGTGGTTGGTATTATTTTGTAAGCACGCAAACGAAAGAATGTTAGCCGTGTAAATGACGTATAGGTGAATTATTTAATGAATTTGGTGAGTAAACTATGCAGTGATCATCGTTATCACACTGTTTGATAGATTTTGTGAATACAGATACTCGGCTTTTGGAAAATAATGAAGCCTGAAAAGTATGGTTGGTTAGGAAGTTAACAAACAAATACCACTGTGGAATTGACCCTCTGTCTCTCCATCTCCTCCTTCATCTCTCTCATGCTACAGGGTCTTCCATTCCATTCCCTTTTCATTCACTTTTTCCTTCTCCTCCTCCTCCTCCTCCTCCTCCTCCTCCTCCTCCTCCTCCTCCTCCTCCTCCTCCTTTTTGTATTTCTTTGTATTACCTTTTTTTTGTCCCTCTCTCCTCCCTTTACCTATTTTCACTTCCTCCTCTCACCCCCTTTCCTCCACTCTCCTCCTCCCCTTTCCTCTTCATTATTTTGTCACACTACACTATACTATCACAATACAAAAAATCACTCTACAATATTTTATCACCCTGTAAAATTTTATTCATCAAACTCTACAATATTTTATCTCCCAGTACATTTTTTTTAACACACTAAATGTATCACACTACAATATTGTACCATATCACACTAAAATATTATATTACACCTTACAATTTTTTAACACAAACTAGTTTTATCACACTAAAATAATATATCACACGAAAATATTATATTACAACCTACAAATTTTTAACACACTCTAAATTTATCACACTACAATTTTTAACACTAAAATTTATCACACTATACATATCTTATCACACTATACAATATTGTATCACACTAAAATATTATATAACACCCCTACAATTTTTTACCACACTCTAAATTTATCACACTATACATATTCACCACACGACAATTTTGTATCACTGTCACTGAGGGGATTCGAACCTCCTTCAACCTTTATTTAACAAGCACACAGACAAGTTAGTACTATGGCCACCACTACCACCACCAGGACTATAATTATAACTGTAACAACAAGCTTCATACACCAAGGGCAGCCAGTTTGCAGTCACAAACACTATTAAATAAATTGTTGTTGTTGAAGTTCCTCAAGCTGTCTGACCGCCGAGCAAGTATAATAATAAGTAAGTATACAGCTCTTGTTGAAGCTATGAACACTCCACCAATTCACCAACGAAGTAAAATTTCAATGGAGATCTTACTGTGCATTAATTTACTGTCTCTAGGTATTCCAAGCACACCTGGATACTTATTAATGTTCGTGACTGTACATGGGAGTGTCTTGATTCCACAAAGCATGTCAGGCAACAGAACCAGATCGTCAAGAATAATGGTGGCCAGTTGCTTGGAATAGTTTGGAGGAATCATTTGCATCAGATATTCCAACACTGTATATACCTTTATTTGTTTTGGGATTAATTTGAAGGCCTACTGATTCCTCCTCCAAACTGGGCTACAAAACAGAAAAGATAGTGTGTGTGTGTGTTTGTGTTATTGAGTGAGTGAGAGGCAGAGGGTCAGAAAAGATAGACAAAAATATAATGAGAGAGAGAGAGAGAGAGAGAGAGAGAGAGAGAGAGAGAGAGAGCCGGGAAAGTTAGGGGTAGGATGGTGTGTGTGTGTGTGTGTGTGTGTATATGTAGGAGATCTGACTCACTAGATTGTATCCTGGCATAGTTTGGAGGATTCAGTAGCCTTCTTCCATGACTCCTTAAGGGGATGGATGAGTACCTATGTTTGTATACTTATGGAGAGTGTGTGTATACACTCAAAGACAAAACTCGTGTCGCTTTCTTGTCCAATGATATAATATAACTTGTGAAACATAATGAAAGTCCCACCACAGTAACGTTCATGTCCAGTATGGTTAGTCCTCTACCATATGTTTTCACCAAATTTCACGACACCAGTTTTGTCTTTGATAGTACATACATCATTAGAAAAATAAGTGTAGTGTCTGAGTTAGAATACTTATATCAGAACACATATGGAGAATGTTTGTATGCATCATTAGAATAATAATAATAATAATGTTTATGATCAATGTTTTTATGTATGAATGTTTATGTGTAAAACTAATAATTTATGATGGTGTATGGAAATATAGTTGTGTATTTGTGAATATGCCTTAATTTACAGTATATGTGTATGTGGGTGATACTATAGGTCTTGTATATGTGTGTGTGTGTTTATAATATGTCTTGTGTGTGTGTGAGTTATAGTGCTTGTGTGTATGTGTATTTTTAGGCCTCGTGTGTGTGTATTTTTAGGCCTCGTGTGTGTGTGTATGTGTATTTTTAGGCCTCGTGTGTGTGTGTGAGTTATAGTGCTTGTGTGTGTGTGTGTGTGTGTGTATTTTTAGGCCTCGTGTGTGTGTATTTTTAGGCCTCGTGTGTGTGTGTATGTGTATTTTTAGGCCTCGTGTGTGTGTGTGTGTG
>JAWQEG010004459.1:5000-22069 GCA_033782935.1 Petrolisthes cinctipes
GATGGTCGTGGTGTCGAAAATGTGTCTACATGCCTTTCTCATTTTCTTATTCCACTCTCTCCACTCTCCTTCCACTCTCCTTCCACTTTCTATGCACTCCTTCCTTTCCTCCTCTTCCACACTCCTCTTTCTACTCTATTTTTAATCATTTTCTTCCCCCTCTTTCTTCTTCTAAACGGGGGACTCGGAATTGTAAGGAAACATCACATGGACATTTTGAAGACGATAGTATAAATGGGTACTCATCACACATTGGGTCATATTCAAGAACATCTGTAGTGCATACGATGGCGTGGTACCTTCTTCCAGTTTACATTCATCATCATCTTCCTTCTCTTCCTTCCACTCTACATTCATCATCATCTTCCTTCTCCTCCTTCCACTTTACATTCTTCATCATCTTCCTCCTTCCACTTTACATTCATCATCATCTTCCTTCTCCACCTTCCACTTTACATTCATCATCATCTTCCTCCTTCCAGTTTACATTCATCATCATCTTCCTTCTCCTCCTTCCACTCTACATTCATCATCATCTTCCTCTTACTCCTACCACTTTACATTCTTCATCATCTTCCTTTTCCTCCTTCCACTTTACATTCTTCATCATCTTCCTTTTCCTCCTTTCACTTTACATTCTTCATCATCTTCCTCCTTCCACTTTACATTCATCATCATCTTCCTCTTCCTCCTTCCACTTTACATTCTTCATCATCTTCCTTTTCCTCCTTCCACTTTACATTCATCATCATCTTCCTCCTTCCACTTTACATTCTTCATCATCTTCCTTCTCCTCCTTCCACTTAACATTCTTCATCACCTTCCTCCTTCCACTTTACATTCATCATCATCTTCCTCTTCCTCCTTCCACTTTCGCTCCCATTTACACAATATTTCACTCTCTTCCTCAGGTCACGTAGGCTATACCCCTTTCAGTGACGTCCCCTTAAGTGTCAAGGTTAGAAACAAATTAAATTCTTTTGTTCATAGCTGTTCTGAAGGTTCAAGTTTTTATATTGAATAGTAGCGATTCATTTTTTCTCTCTCTACGGTACTGTAACTTTCAGGGTTTTTATCTATAACAACTTGAAGTATAACAGATATGATTGTATTATGTCTTCATGAATATCCAAAAAGAGGTTGTGATAATTTTTACAGACGGAATAAGGGGGTTAACTGTATGTATCTAGCCTATATATGAGTGACACAACTTTTGCAATACCTTCACAAAAATAACCATAGATGATACGCTACACTATCCCATGATTAATTAATGGCCTTGTTGATGGTGACACATGATGAACAGTCAATCTAAGTGACACACACACACACACACACACACACACACACACACACACACACACACACACACACACACACACCCGGTACTGCTATAATTACCGTGAACTATTCTTGTACCAATGCAAGGCTTCGTCAACACGCCTCTACCCTGCCAAACCCGACAAGGCCACAAACATACACACACAACATATCCTATACATACAGTCGAGGGAAAAGGTTCTATCTCGTCCCTTCCTCCCTTCAACCCTGCTTATTTTCCCCTTGGCTAACCTCTGATGTTTTAATTAAAGATGTATCGGTATGAGTTGTTATATATTCATGTGTACAATGTATGAAGACGATATTACTGTGTTGTTTTTTCTTCATAAAGGCATTATAGGTTCATCACACAAGTTTAAAAATTATTGAAAAGCAAGAGGAGATAAGAAACAACAGATAATCACCGTACCTTTGCACTAACTTCACAATTTATCAAGACAAACATGGCACATCGATGGCGTGTATAGAAATTTACCTATAAGAGAATATTATACATAGATGCAGGAAACGGAAAATTATAAAGAAAGCCCGTCACATTCTGTAGACGGCTTTAATGAGTTATTCGATATTTACACAGGAAAATATGACATAAGAGACAGATGGTGACGGAACTTATTAAAACCAAAACATAATAAATACGTGTAGGGGATATAATTGAAGTACGAAACACACACACACACACACACACACACACACACACACACACACACACACACACACACACACACACACACACCTTGACAACCACGTCGGGACAAGAACTTGCTTTTAATGCATGATGATGATGGAGGGAGAAGAAATAATATGGGTTTGGTGGGAACTAACGTGATAATAAAGAGAGGCAGACACGAAAACCCATGATTATGTTAAACTGAGGATACCATGTTAGGAAGGTTTTGGTATTACGCCTTCTATAAGTCTCACCTCTTTTTATCCTCATACGTTTTCTTTTTAGGAGTATATCCCCCTGTACTACCAGCCAGTCCTAACAGTGGGTAGTGTTGCAACCAAACAGTAATGGTTGCAATGTATGTTGTCATAATGTTATATAAGTATAGTACAGAACACAAAACCCACCATAACAATAGAACAATCTACTGAATTCGCTTCGGTACGAGTTATAACACCATGTGGAAAAAGTCATTTGCTAGTAATAATAAACAATTTACTTTACCTCTTGCTACCTCACACACAGCCAAATCTACAGCAGTCACTCCCACATACCTGCAAAGAAAGAAAACGTAATAATTGAGGGAGACGTTTCTTGTTTACATTTTTGACAAGTTCAGCCAACAGAGTATTCGTGTATGTCGAGGCTATGGAGTCAGTTATTACACATATATATATTCTATTTAGTCCAAGAATGGGGGAGGGTGGTTGAAGAGTGAGTGTGTGTGTGTGTGTGTGTGTGTGTGTGTTTGTGTGTGTGTGTGTTTGTGTGTGTGTGTGTGTTACTTGCCCTACCTAGAGTTTATACACGTGTAGCCTACAGAAATGTTTACAACGCATCACATAGTCACTTTAATGGGGAAGTATATACAGAGTTGGTAAATCTGGAGCAAATAATTCCTCCAAACTATTCCAAGCAACAGGTCACCATTATTTCTGTTCATCTGGTCCTGCTTCCTGATATACTTTGGAGGAATCAAGATGCTCTATATAATGTACCCTCTAATGCTGCATCTTTGGCAATGAATCGAAGCAGGGGCGGTAAACACAGAAAAAGTGAACACCCAGCTGTGATAAATTGTGAGGCAGGGAAGAGATGGAGGGTATTAGTGGTGAGGAGTGAGGAAGAGGAGGAAGTGGGAGAGGAAGAGAAGGAAGAGGAGAAAGTGGGAGAGGAGAAATTTGGGAGATGGAAGAGGTAGGAACTGAATGAGGTATATTGGAGGGGGAAAAAAAACAGGAAGGAAGAAACGGAAAAGTAGTAGGCAGGATCAGAAAAAGGAGAAAGAAGAGAGGGAGAAAAGGATAAAATAGGTGCAACAGAAAGGTGGACAATGAAGACGCACCAATAGAAAAAGGAACAGAAAACAAAACAGATAATTTATTCACAGAAGGATAGAAACGAAAAAATAAAAATAAACACAGCATTAGGAAGAAGACAGATCGATGGCAGAGAATAACACCATCAAGAGGAAGGGGACCAACAACAGAACACATGCAGCAGGTGATGGAGTACGAGAGGGAGAAGAAGGCCACTCCAACAGTCTCCTCACACACAGCCTACACTAGACACACAGTACTATTAAGGAGGGTAATAGTAGGCAGACAGAATAATAACAAAGTGAAGAGTTGGGTGTACCGATGTGTTTGTTAGTTAGTCTATAAAGGGAATTAATATGTGGACGTATTCAGAGTTAAATAATTTCAGTCATATATGTTGCGGTCGAAGGTGCGAAATCTCATTGGTGTTTGTTTACTTCGTTTATTGATTCCAATATGTAAAATGTTTAGGATTATCACAACCCTAATCTCACTCACAAAATGACACGTGTTTGGTAGGTGCAGCATAACCTATATTCAAAATGGCAATGTGAAGTATAACAATAATATAGAAGTAAACACATCATTATTTTTTTTTTCATATAAGTACATTAGGCATATTTTTGTTGATATGGACTAGTTACAGATAAAACGTTTGGAAATATAAACAAAACAACAATTTTCAGATTATAATCACACAATATCAAATCGAAAAATAATTATGATCAAGTTACTCCACCCAGAATTGAACCCTTCGCTCATAACCTCTCCATGTTCACTGGCAGACACACTTAGTTCAGTTAGTAAAGTGATGTAGGACTATATTGATGGATGGAGAATAAACAACAGTATAAAATGTTGATGATGATAAAGGACTAGGAAGGAGGCTGACGAAATAGTCCCGTGGCCCATAAAAATACCGTAGCCAATTATGATCACATCTTGGACTGTTTTTTTGCTTCAGTCTAGATTAATTTCTTATGACTGATGACTGATCGCTTATAGAATGATAGGTGAAGGACAGGCAAGTAAAAGAAAAGAGAGAAGATGAACAGAACAACAACGTGAGATGGGAGATGGAGAAATGGAGTTGTAAATGTGGGAAGTTGTACGATGGGAAGGCGCTGAGTTGGGGAAAAATTAAAAGTTGAGATGAATGAAGATATACCCAGTTGAAGAAAGTGATTGGAAAGGAGATAGTAGAAAAGGCAAATGTAAGAAAATGAGTTGGGGAAGATAGAGAAATATTGGATTACTACTAATAATGAATTTTATAGGCGGATGAAGAGATGGTGAAAATGAGGCGTTCGTGTGACACAAGGAAGGAACAGGCTAGGCCTTATACTGACCCTTAAAACAACATCAAGGGCAAGGGTTACGGGTTGGCAACAGGGTCAAGAGATTAGGCTAGAGGGAATGGGAAGGAAAGGAAGGAGGCAGGCTGGCAGAATGGATGGTATAGAGAGGAGAGTGAGTGAGTGAAAGGAAGAAGAGAAGGTAAGGTGTTAAATGCACGAGTGAAAGGTGAGGGACGAAGGTATACAAAAATATGGGCCATGTAGGTGGTGGTGTGAGTGGCTATGTTATTATTCATCCAAGATAGATAGGAAAATATGGATGTGGACGATGTTCTATTATAATGAGGACCGGCTGATTGCGGCAAGAGCAATGTGATGTGGACATATGAGAAGAAACGTCTTTGTGAAGAGACTGTGTACGGGTATAGTGTCAGGAGAGGGTGGGTGTGGCCATGATGGTTTGAGTGACAGGGAAGGTTGTGTGTGATGTTGAAAAGAGGTTGGGCATTGGTAAGGTGGGGGTGGGGGTGGGGGTGGGGGTGGGGGTGGTGGTGGTGTTGGATGGAAAGGAAAGATTGTGGGATGAAAGAGGGTACAGTATATAAGAGTACCGGTAAAGTATGTGGGGGTTGAGGAGAGGGTGGATACGGGTATCGAGGGTTAGTGACTGCAGTAGGGTTGAAAAAAGGTTGGGTGTGGTCAAGACTGTGTGAGTGACGTGGGTTGTGTGGGGTTGGGGAGAGGGTTGGAGAGAGGGAGGGTGGGTGAGTGGGGTTGAAAAGAGGATGGGGTGGGTGTGGTCAAGACTGTGTGGGGTTGGGGAGAGGGTTGGAGAGAGGGAGGGTGGGTGAGTGGGGTTGAAAAGAGGATGGGGTGGGTGTGGTTAAGACGGTGTGAATGACGGGGGTTGTGTGGGGTTGGAGAGAGGGTGGGTGAGTTAGTGTGTGGTTGGGGAGAGGGTGGGTGTGGGTCAAGATGGTGTGAGTGACGTGACAGGTTGTGTGTGTGGTGTTTTTAGGGAGGGTGGACATGGGCAGGGCGGGTGATGTAGGGCGGCCTTATGAGTCATTATGGGTAGTGTTTGCTCAGGTGTACCCAAAGGGACCATCTCCACCCACTCCGCCCCTCTCCTCACCCTTCTACTTTCCTTAACCAGTCACAAGATTATTCCGCCTCGCCCTGTCCTCCCCTGCCCAACTTTGACCTACCTTCCTTCCTTCCTTCCTTTCCCTCCCTTACTCTGCTCTCCACTACCCAGCAGTACTCTACCCCGTCCATTCCTATCCTGTCGCGTATTGTCCTATTCTTCCCTGTCCTATTCTTTCCTGTGTTGTCCTATCCTACCTTACTTTGCTATCTCCTATTGTTTTCTGCCCTGCCCTGACCTCCACTGACCTTTCCACCACATCTCTCCTCTGCTTTGCTTTGTCGTCATATTGTTCTCTGTGCTACCCAACCAAAAATCCCTCTCCTTGTTCCTGTTTTCCTCTCTTCCTCCCCATTCTACAACTCTCCCTATTTATATAGCTCTCGTGGTCCTCCCCTTATTTTTCTTTCTACCTCTTCTCCTCTCCTCTTACTTCCACCCCTTCTCTTGCCCTCCTTCCTTGCCCTGCCCTGCCCTCGTTCCCCCACCCAACCAGTGCCCGTGTTGATGTCCTTTGGTGAGCGGGTCAAGACGAGGCCTACACCACACACACACACACACACACACTCAGGCCAGGCCACCCTCATTATCACAACAACAACAAACACCGCACTCAATTCCCCTGCTCTTGCTCCACACTCACAGCTACACGTCTTCAACATTCACACTAAGTAAGTCATCAGATACAGGCATCTTCTCTACGTAGACTAAGTAGACATTAAGTTATTACAGTAAGGAGAAGTTGTGACGCAGTACATTGCTGACTGTAAGGATAAGGTGGGAGTGTTTCATTGCAAATAAAATCAAATGGCGTTAGTCGGAGTAAATATGTAATGCTAAATAGGAATTCTGTTAAGATTATTTAGTATGTAAAATGTTCAATTCAGGTATGGCTCTGAGTCTCCAGAAGAGTCAGTAACATTTCCTTTTCCTTTAAAAGTAAAATATAATTCAAGGTTCTACAGGTAACTCAGACAACACCAGAGTCATCCACTTCTATGAACGATGAAACTATACACTTCACACAGAATTGACTGGTTCATGACATGACACCAGTTGACGTCAGCTCTTGGAGGGAGAAAGTGGCTTGTTACACTAATGAACACGAGGGTTTCAACTGGCACCACAGAGGTAGGAGGAGAGGGTTGTCTGTCACGGCTGAGTAGTTGATGTGGAGAAAGGAAGGAAGGAAGGAAGGAAGAAGGGAAACTTTCATCACACACACACACACACACACACACACACACACACACACACACACACACACACAGGTTACAACACATCCAGAGTGAAGTCAATGAACCGTGTTAAGTTCCTGGTATAACAGATGTTGTGTGAGACAGTATAACAGGTGTGAGGTAAGGGACAACACACATGGAAGTCATCACACAAATGTCGAACCTAACAAATGCATGAAACAATGGAATAAGAGAGAGAGAGAGAGAGAGAGAGAGAGAGAGAGAGAGAGAGAGAGAGAGAGAGAGAGAGAGAGATAGTTTATTGATACATACATATAATACAGTGTATGTGTGTAAACAGGTGTGCAGGGCATCAAGTGCGTGTTTATGTGTGTAGGGTTGAATGTGTTTATGTGCTTATGTGTGTGTCGGTGTGGTGTACATACATGTGTGTAGCCGTGCTAGTAAGACCGAGTTTGTTTTGATGTGGATGTATGTGGGAGGTAATGTGCGAAAAGGAAGAGGGAAAAGAAAAAAAATTGACCGATAGACAGATATATAGACGTAAGTTGAGTATGTTGAGAGATGAATATATGTAGACAATGTAGATAGAGACATATAGACAGTCAAACAGATAGAAGGCTAGAAACAACAGGAGGAAGAAATAAGGACAGAGACAAAAAATAAGATAAAGGAGTCAATAGATAGATGACAAAATAAATAAATGAAGGAAGGAAAGAAGGGAGAAAGATGGAGAAGAGAGAAAGATGGATAAGAGAGAAAGATGGATAAGAGAGAAAGATGGATAAGAGAGAACGATGGAGAAGGGAGAACGATGGAGAAGGGAGAACGATGGAGAAGGGAGAAAGATGGAGAAGGGAGAAAGATGGAGAAGGGATTAAGATGGAGAAGGGATTAAGATGGAGAAGGGATTAAGATGGAGAAGGGATTAAGATGGAGAAGGGATTAAGATGGAGAAGAAAGATGGAGAAGAGAGAACGATGGAGAAGAGAGAACGATGGAGAAGAGAGAACGATGGAGAAGGGAGAAAGATGGAGAAGGGAGAAAGATGGAGAAGGGAGAAAGATGGAGAAGGGAGAAAGATGGAGAAGGGAGAAAGATGGAGAAGAGAGAAAGATGGAGAAGAGAGAAAGATGGAGAAGAGAGAAAGATGGAGAAGAGAGAAAGATGGAGAAGAGAGAAAGATGGAGAAGAGAGAAAGATGGAGAAGAGAGAAAGATGGAGAAGAGAGAAAGATGGAGAAGAGAGAAAGATGGATAAGAGAGAAAGATGGAGAAGAGAGAAAGATGGAGAAGAGAGAAAGATGGAGAAGAGAGAAAGATGGATAAGAGAGAAAGATGGAGAAGAGAGAAAGATGGAGAAGAGAGAAAGATGGAGAAGAGAGAAAGATGGAGAAGGGAGAAAGATGGAGAAGGGAGAAAGATGGAGAAGAGAGAAAGATGGATAAGAGAGAAAGATGGATAAGAGAGAAAGATGGATAAGAGAGAAAGATGGATAAGAGAGAAAGATGGATAAGAGAGAAAGATGGATAAGAGAGAAAGATGGATAAGAGAGAAAGATGGATAAGAGAGAAAGATGGATAAGAGAGAAAGATGGAGAAGAGAGAAAGATGGAGAAGAGAGAAAGATGGAGAAGAGAGAAAGATGGAGAAGGGAGAAAGATGGAGAAGAGAGAAAGATGGATAAGAGAGAAAGATGGAGAAGAGAAAGATGAAGAGAAAGATGGACAAGAGAGAAAGATGGAGAAGAGAGAAAGATGGAGAAGGGAGAAAGATGGAGACACACATGGCACCAGTCCAAGTTCGACCCCTCATTCACTAATTCAGCACCAGCAGGTTTGTCTCTGCCCTTCATGATAAGTGCCAGCCAGCCAGCCAGTCAAGGAGGGAGGGGGGTGGGGAGGGGGGAGGGGGGTGGGGAGGGGGAAGGGGGGTGGGGTGGGGTGGGGTGGGGAGAGGGAGAGGGGTAGGGAAGGGGTGGGGAGGGGTAGGGGTAGGGGAGGAGAGGGAAGAGGGTAGGGAGAGGGGGGTGGGGAAGGGGTAGAGGTAGGGAAGGAAGAGGGAAGGGAAGTGATGGGATAAGACGGGACGGGGACAGTGATGGGAAGTCGAATCAGACAGTAAGTTGAATGCAAAATTTGGGGTACTGGGAAATGAGTGAGTATTGGGGAAGAGATGGCTGAATGAGGGAATGCTAAAGTGATGGGGAACAGGTAGGTTAAGTTGGTGACTGGGAAAGTATGCAGGAGTTATGTAAAACTTGGTCACAGGGAAGGGAGTGACGTTGTTGATTTAATAGGGTGATGGGGAAGTGATGCAGGGGTGACGGAGATAGAGGAAGGGCTGGGTGATGGGTTAGGAGAATCGTGCAAGGTGAGAAAAATTTGGTTACTTGGAAGTGGTTGATGGGGAAGAGATAGTTAAAGATATTGTTATGAGAATTTGGTGGCCATGAGTTATATTTATAGTATTTATTTATTTATTTATTTTTAGTTCTGTATTAAATTTTTCTGTTTTTCGTGTATCAAAGTAAAGAAAGGGCTTCGCAATTCACCTTCTCTCTATTTTAAGACCTCAATTTAAATGCATATCAGAGAGAGAGAGAGAGAGAGAGAGAGAGAGAGAGAGAGAGACAGTAGCGAGGTGAGGGTCGGGCCACCAGACACTCCTGTACCAGACAAAACAAGTTGCTGGTGGGTCAGTCAGCGGTCATCTTTCTCTCACCACCACTACCAACACCACACTATATCATACACACTCCTACACCACCACTACCACCAACACCATACTATATTATACACACTCCTATACCACACCATATCCTACTCCTACACCACACCACACCATATCCTACTCACTCCTACACCACTACCATCACACTATATCATACACACAGCTACACCACACCTCATCATATTTTACTTGACTATACACACCACCTATAATAATCGTCACACACCGTACAATACACACTGTTTTGTATGTACTGTACACCACGCCAACATTATCATACTCGGTTCACCACGCCACCAGTGTATATCATTACACACCAACCACATACAACACACCATTACTATTACTATTACCACTACTACACACCATTACGCTGTAGCAGAAAAATACTGTACTTTATGAATCTTTGTAATCGTTCTAACGTCACTGTCCCAACCACATTAACACTACTACACATCCAATGCAATCAATATCAACGCTGTGGTGACGTGTGTGTGTGTGTGTGTGTGTGTGTGTGTGTGTGTGTGTGTGTGTGTGTGTGTGTGTGTGTGTGACTAGTGGGGGAATGGTGTGACTGTAATGGAACTGGATGGGTGGTGAGTGAAAGTGTGTAAGATAAAACTTGTGAGGAATGGTGAGGACATGAAAGATTATTTGATGGTATGAACAAAAAGGACAAAATGTGAGGCAAAAACATGAGGAAGGAAAGAAGGACAAGAGAGACGATGAAGTGGGAGGTGAAGATGACATAAGATGCGAGGACATGATAAGAGATAGACAGGGAGCTGAGGACATGAGTGATGAAGTAACAACAGAAGGCTGACGTCACGAGGTCTGGGGTCTGACGTCACAGGTTGGATAAACGTTATAGAGCCGTGAGAGCAGCATCAAGGGCAGGGCTGTGTTGGAGAAGGTTAGTACAGTGGCCCTACAGTACATACCACAGCTCCTCTGACCTTGTATACTGTCCAACCCATTACGGTACCCTTGCCCTTGACTCTATGGCCCTTGTGTGCCATTCATAGCACAACTACAAGGCCACAACGCACCCACAACACTCATAAAAATCCTACAACTCAGCCAAAACTCCTACAATACTCCACATACACAACCAAAACATTCCTACCGTACCCTCCAACACACACACCACTCTAAACCCCCACTTCACCTCCTCCTCACGCCCCTTTAGCCTAGCCATGCCTACCCCAGAAGTAAAGGCGTGGACCAAATGGTATACCCAGACTCCATTGTTATTCCCTGGCTTCCCCCAGACAACCTATTATCATACACCACCAAGCACAAGAAGGCCCGGGCACCTGGACTTCCATAACCGACGACCAACCAATGACTGGAATTCTTAATGGGCATCCGAAGAAAACTATTATATTTAGTGTTAGGATAGTTAGTGGCAGGATATAAACAATAGGCTCACTTAATTAATATAGTTGTTGTTTTGTGTTGCAGTTTGAAGGACTCACTGGCATCCAAATGGCAGACATATTCTAATCACCTTTATACCCTTCTTGGTTATCTAGTTTAATATGATCGTCATGTACTAGGAAGCGACCAGTCTATCAAGCCTAATTAATGAAGCGATGTGTTGCTTAAGGGTTGATTCTTTTGCTGGTAAATCAGGAGCAACTGATTCCTCAAAACTATTCTAGGCAACAGGACACCATTATTATCGTTTATCTGACCCCGTTTCCTGGCACACTTTTGAGGAATGAGTATCCTTCCAATATGCCAACAACACAGTCCCCTTTATGAGACTAATAAAATGCATATGGTGTGTTTTTTTCAAGGTCATGAAGTGTAACCATCAACATACTGACACAGCAAGTCTTCTCAGCATCGTCTATCTCATTACACATCTTGTTCTTTGCAGTCCCTTTCACTCATTACAGTAGATTGATTTGAATATATCCCAACAAACACACCCATGCATTTAACTTCCCTTTTCTCCATACGAGCAGATCGATTAAAAATGATTCTACAGACAAACGTAATGACCTTCCCTTTTCTTCATAACACCAGATTGATTAGAAGATACCGGTATACTACAATCCCTCACACAATTAAGGTCTCTTTTCTCCATATCAGTAGGTCAGTTAAGGGGGAAGTTTGGTGTTGGTAAATCTGGAGCAACTGAATCCTCCAAACTATTCCAAGCAACAGAACGCCATTATTTTTGCTCTTCTGGTGATGTTTCCTAGCATACTTTGGAGGAATCAAGGCACTCCAATGTACCAAAAAAAGAATTACTACCTTAAAAGAGATCCTACAAACGCAACCAACGCATTGACCGATCAGTCCACAGTTCTTTACAAAACCTATGTAATCTGGGCTTCTCCTCCTCCGCCTCTCTCAGCGACACTATAGTTTGTTGGTTTTGGGTCAGATACAGTTTGTGGTGGTTGAAGCCAATTGTTGTACCCTGATGCTGAGTGACGCGGTGTGAGGGCAACACCGTCTATGTACAGTTAGACGTACAGTTAGACTCACAGATCCCTTGTACATTGGCTGGGTCGTTTTGTTTGGTCATGCATGTTTGTGTTTTATACTACACAACAAACATGAAACTACTTATTATATTTAAAGTGATGGACGTAATCGAAATATAAAGAATTGAATTAAATAACTATACAACGTTTATTAAAGTAACGTTAAAGCAACTTATGACAACATTTACAGTTCCCAACCTAAGCTATTGGAGGAAACCATTTATGACGTCCACCAACCAGGAAAAATAATGTAAACGATATCACAGAGTTAATAAGTTCCGTCAGGTTGCTGAGAATGGTATACCAACTCTATGATGTAATATACAAACTCACTAATGCCCCCCCCCCCCCCACTACCACCAAGCACACACACACACACTACAGAGGGCGAGCTATTCACGACACCACGCATCCTTCTGTATGGGATATAAAAGTATGTACAGAAAACTACTCCTGAGCGTGTTGTCCATTGTTATGCTGCCACCATAACTCACACTGGGTCCAACATTCCCAAATACGGGCCATACCACACATCACAAGACTGGCTCCACATGGGAATATAGTCTGATGGGGTTAACTAAACAACAATTCCAACTGAGACCACGGCATCTATACAGTGTCATATAACAGACTCATTCCATCACAACCGTAGCTTTTGGAGACCGCAAACCTCCGCCACAGTTACCACACAATATCAAAAGTATACAAATATCACAATCTACTGAAAATTACATCTAAAGAAGAGCATTCTACTCAAAACCACAATCAGCCATGTAACCACAGGCTCAGCACACATCCTAACATGTCCACACACCACAACCAGTCATCAAATCTAATAGAATAACCACATCTTACATAACAAATATACACCACATTCACTGTTACCAACACCCCACCCACAATCACACTTCCCGTCACAACCACAAACCACATTATACAGTACTATAACCACACATACCTTCACAACCACACACCACAATCTACAGTACCACAGCCACACATCTCTTCTCAACCATCAAATAGCATAGACTTCATTACACAACTCAACGATGTTCCAAAGCCAACTGCCGTCAATGTATGTCACAGCCAGCCAGCAAACAACCACAGCAGTCACAGCCAGACAGCAGCCACAGTCAAACAGCGTGTGATACAGCCTCAACTCAACCAACAAACCAACTACCAACCTCTGGCACTCCACTCACTCTAGAAAATATAGCATCAAGTGAGTGCCAGACCATGTGTTTGTATGGTGTAGGCTATTCTGTATGTTGTTTACTATCCAGGATGATTGATGTCTATTATGATTTATGTTGCACGATCAACGGTACGGAACATGTTGCATGGTGTTTGTTTGTGATATTGGTGTATGTCTATATGAGATCAAATCTGACTAGCTGGCCGGTTGGAGGGTAAGTGCAAAATAGACTGGGGTGGGGATTTCGTAGTAAAGGGAGACAGGAAGAGGAAGTAGGACATAGGAGAAGAGTGACCTAAGAAAAGGGGGATTCTGTGAAGAGTGAAGGAGGAAGGGGAATAGAGAATATGGGGGCAAAGGAAAGTACGAGAGGAAAGGGGAAGGAAGATTAACAGAAGGGGAGCAGGGTGGACAGATATGGGAGGCAATATAGCAGCTCGGCAAGGAAGGTGGTGAAGGGAGATGGGAGGGGTGGATGGGAGAGGGAGATGGGAGAGGGAAGGGGTGGATGGGAGAGGGAGATGGGAGGGGTGGATGGGAGAGGGAGATGGGAAGGGGTGGATGGGAGAGGGAGATGGGAGGGGTGGATGGGAGAGGGAAGGGGTGGATGGGAGAGGGTGAGGGGAGGGGTGTATGGGAGAGGGTGAGGGGAGGGGTGTATGGGAGAGGGAGAGGGGAGGGGTGGATGGGAGAGGGAGATGGGAAGGGGTGGATGGGAGAGGGAGATGGGAGGGGTGGATGGGAGAGGGAAGGGGTGGATGGGAGAGGGTGAGGGGAGGGGTGTATGGGAGAGGGTGAGGGGAGGGGTGTATGGGAGAGGGAGAGGGGAGGGGTGGATGGGAGGGGGTGAGGGAAGGGGTGGATGGGAGAGGGAAGGGGTGGATGGGAGAGGGAGAGGGGAGGGGTGTATGGGAGGGGGTGAGGGAAGGGGTGTATGGGAGGGGGAGATGAGATGGCTGTTTGCTTAGGTTGCGTGGGAGTGTTTACACAGCATGGGAGTTTTTGTGGCAGTGTGTGGCAGCATTTGTTTACATTTCGTGTGGCCCTTGTTGACATACCACCTGCCAAGTCCCCTATTTGTTGTCAGCTGGGACTCTCAATCCTCCTGAGGAAGGGATACATGCTTCTGTATAAAGGGACGCACAAAAGATGACTTATTTATTGATTGACTGAAAAAAAAAAAAAAAAAGGTAACGGGAGAGCAACAGCTGGTGCCACATGCATCCAGAGAAGGAGACAGAAATGGGATGGAAGGATCAAAAAGACACACAAACAGCTAAATGTTCTCGAGGTAAGGTAGACTTTATTGGTTACATATATCGCTACTTATTTAAGACGAGATATACGTCAGATGAGGAGACCAAATTAACTATTGTCAGCGACTGTACAATACTCTATAAGCTGCTAGAGATTACACTTAAAAACAAAATGTGTGGGTGGAGGTGTTAATTAATAATGTTAAGAAATGAGAAAACAGTTCATTTTTCAGTGGTGTCACGCCCTATCATTGTTATTGTTGTTATTAATAATATCATTCTTGCACCTTTCCCCGTTATACTGTCGCCATTACCAGACGCATACAAACACACCCTGCCTGACAAACAATAGCCCCCGTCCGCTACGTTAGGGTGGGGTGAACGAGGAGGAAGATGATATACAGGAAACACACGGTCAAGTCTAAACGTTCACTAGACTTTAATTACCTTCACAAACGGGAGCTTGTGGAAGGATGTGTCATTACTTGCATTTATTTGATTGTTAGTTAGTTTGTTGGTTGGTTAGTGAGTAAGATATCTCGAACACGTATATAGGGTGTTATATATCGAATTTTACAGGAGGGAGATCTGAAGGAACAACTGTATAAGGAAGAATAGACGAAGAGCTACAATGTAATTAACTTAGGGTTCAGACACAACAGGGGTACCGAAGCAATACGGTATAGGCTACATATCACTTTGTTGCTCATTATGTCACGTCACACGAAGGCCACATGTAACAATACTCATGGGTTAGTTAGACGATAGCGGTGACACGATGGCTGCATGAAGTGTTGATGGAATGGGTTAATGAGAGAGGAAGAGGGAATGGGTTAACGAGAGAGGAAGAGGGAATGGGTTAACGAGAGAGGAAGAGGGGAATGGGTTAACGAGGAAGAGGTTATTTATTTACTTAACGACAGAGGAGATACTTGAAGGCCCGATGTGGATCTATCTTGGTTGTTATCAATATTCCTTTAGGGCTGTTCCATAAAGTGTCCAGGAAATTACTCCAGGTTGAATGGGTTACAATATTGTACTTCTGAGGTAAACTAACTGTGGTGGAAGTGTGTGAGTTGGGTATAGTTTTCCCACACACACCAACATACACTGGTGGTATGGTTGGTAGCTGTCAGTAGAGTAGAGCAGGGGTTGAGTGCTTGGCATGTGTTTACTGACATTTCTTTCTCTCTCTCTCTCTCTCTCTCTCTCTCTCTCTCTCTCTCTCTCTCTCTCTCTCTCTCTCTCTCTCTCTCTCTCTCTCTCTCTCTCTCATCGCGCACACACACACATCCTCGGCATTAATTTGGCGTCCATTTCTCTTAAATACCTCTTTTTTTATCTTATCTTTTCTCTCCACACTATTCATCTCATTCAACCTTTCCTTCCTTCCTTCCCCTCAAGCACTCACCTTGTAGCAAAGCATAAAGTAATTTCACTGATTTACTGTCAACACACTCATCCACTTCTGGGAAGAGGTAGGACGCAGTGCAGACAGACATGTGGGCCAACCAACCGAGGCCACCAATACTGGGAAAGTCAAGTCAGGCACATATACATTCACAAGTATGGATAGTTAGAGATAATAGTATTGTTAGGTAGGATAGTTAGAGAGATAATAGTATTGTTAGGCAGGATAGTTAGAGATAATAGTATTGTTAGGCAGGATAGTTACAGAGATAATAGTATTGTTAGGTAGGATAGTTACAGAGATAATAGTATTATTAGGTAGGATAGTTAGAGATAATAGTATTATTAGGTAGGATAGTTAGAGATAATAGTATTGTTAGGTAGGATAGTTACAGAAATAATAGTATTGTTAGGTAGGATAGTTACAGAAATAATAGTATTGTTAGGTAGGATAGTTAGAGATAATAGTATTGTTAGTCAGGATAGTTACAGAAATAATAGTATTGTTAGGTAGGATTGTTACAGAGATAATAGTATTATTAGGTATGATAGTTACAGAGATAATAGTATTGTCAGTCAGGCCATTTGTTAATCAATAGCTATCCGTTACACATGACCAAAAAACAAGAAATTTACAATAAAGGGCACATTTTCAAAGTTTTAACTAACTGACAGCCATAGAACAAGAAATGAAGACATGGGAAGAGGATGAAGGCAAGAGGAAAAGGAGACGAAAGGGGGAAGAGGTAAAAGAATAGGAAACCGAGGAGAAAATGGGGAAGAGAAAAATGAGTAGAGGAGAAAATGGGAAAGAGAAAAAGGAGACGAGGATAAAATGAGGAAAAGAAAAAGGAAAAGAGGAAAAGGAGGAGACGAGGAGAAAATGGGGAATAGTGAAGATTTTAAATAAGCAGGAACGAAAGGGAAGAGGAAGGAACAACAGGAGAATAGGTAGAATGGGAAGATGAAGAAATTGGCTATGCAGCATTATCACAAGAATAG
>JAWQEG010004460.1:0-20000 GCA_033782935.1 Petrolisthes cinctipes
CTCAGGCTCGTCACTCAGGATTCGGTCACAAGAAGGATCCCTGATGATGATTATAGAACTACATTCGAGGCTCAACATCTGTATCGTATAAGCATCAATCTCTATCGCAGAAACATATTATACTAGAAGATATTATAGAAATATATTTAACACTTATCAGTTCGTATATAAAATGTCGAGACACTGAAAATTAGATTATTACAAAGTACTTATTGCAGTTTCTTTGAGAAAAATAGTAGCAATAAGTTAGTATAACGTGCTTGCAATATGCTCTAGATATAGTTGAATAGCGACCCTACTCAAACCTTAAACTGGAGGCAGTGATAATAACAATTCACGATGAGTGGAAATTCCCTCACTGTTCTAATGACAAAACAAAAAGTTTGAAGATGTGGAATTTTGTATCTCATTTCTACTTATAATATTTTTTAAACGTCGTCAAGAGACCAATGTTGATGTGTTGAATTGAGGAAGGGGTTCAACAGGACCTGATATTTTGGAGCACTGTTTTTTGTGAGGGCTGAGAGGAAAAATCTCTCTCTCTCTCTCTCTCTCTCTCTCTCTCTCTCTCTCTCTCTCTCTCTCTCTCTCTCCTCTCTCTCTCTCTCTCTCTCTCTCTCTCTCTCTCTCTCTCTCTCTCTGAAGACTAGAAACATTTTATTACAAACGGTTGCGACAGGAATTAAGCTTTCCTTCGTGACAGCTGCATTTTTTTCTCTGCTGAATCATTTTCCGGCACACTCTCTCGAGCGTCAAGATCTCGTCAGCTTGAAATTCGTATATACTCTCAGTTTCGAAGAATTTTTTTCTTCGCCCCTACGATTTTGAATAGGCAGCGTTTAAAAGATTTGGATCCGCTCTCTGCCGACGATATTATAAGTTGCTACGAAAATTTATATTATTTTAACCTTTGTTTATAGTTTTGCTCATAGTCGAGTATGTGTTTTTAAAAGAGCCATGGTAGGTAAAAAACAAAAAAAATGACAACATCATGTAGAACACATTTCCAAAGCTAAAAATATGAAATGATGAAATATAATTACCACGAAACTTACATAAAGTCAAGAAGGAAATAAAAAAATATAGGTAAAATATATATGCGAAAAATCTACTCGACCATAGAGGATAAGTGTATACTCCAAACTATGAAAGCAAAGTTTACATTTATTAAAGAAACTAAGTCAAATGTTGCCAAACACAAGCTGATGACTCCACAAAGCTCCTTAAACCTCTACTGGAGTATACATGTGCTCACAAAAACAAGATTAGCACGCATGTAGACTGGTAAAGGAAGGTAGCGCATGTATCAAGACCCAACCAGGGATTTATATGCATTAGGTTATAGAGAAAAACATTGCTAAAAGGCTGGCAGGGGGCCTCAAAGATCATCAAAAGGCCTTTGATAGCGTGCACACCTTTATTCTGGCAAACGACTTTACTGATACTTGAAAAATGATAAATGCTCAGATCTTGTCGCTTTGTGGGATAACTAACCAAGATTACTGGACAGGGGGCGGGTATAGGGGAGGAAACAGTCACTGACACACGTGCCACACACGCGTACACGCTTACACAAAAGCACGCACGCACGCACGCATACATAGTACACATACACGGACTTTGCGCACAGAAAGAGACCACCTATGTAGCATACTGAAAGGTGTATATATATATATATATATATATATATATATATATATATATATATATAAAAGAACGTCCTCAAAAAAGATAAACATGGACATAGACGCATACACATGCATATGTAAACTGATGCGCACGCACATACACATACACGCAGATACAGAGCGCAATTTCACATATATGTATGGACACACACACACCACACACATACACCACACTCACACACTGCCTGACAGTGGGTCCAGTCACACAAAAACACATACACACACTCGTACAAGCACCCCCATCTCCCCCTCCTCCTCACACACACCGTGACACCAACACACAACTTTTCTATCACCTGTGTTTCTCTCTGTACAGGGAAGGTCAGTAGAGTTTTGTACACCCAGGTGGCACTCACACAGTTGTGGTATTAAGCAGTTTTCTATGCAACCATTTTTATTAGTACTGTATCATTACTACGCCTGTATAAACATTTCTTTCGATAAATTACAAGTATGAACAATCACGTGTTGGAGGTGGCTACTGGAGACACTAGCCGATAAGGGAAGTACACTCAGGGACTGGTGATAAAGGATGTTGGAATTCCCATTTAACCTGTTTGTTCCCCTTCTCTGATATTTTGAGTGTTTCATCTACACCTGGAGTTGTTCACTATATTCTCAGAGATATTACTGTCCTTCTATTCACATAATACATTCGAACACATTAAATTTCACACGTTGTACCAAAATTTTTTATACACTATTCAAATTAATGTTATCTCGCCAAGCCTCTGAAAATTCCCTGGACATCATAATCAAAAGTCCCATCGTAAAATAAAATGAATATCAGTGGCTGAGTAACTGTTAGTCTATTTAGCAAAGACACCAATAACCAGTAATACACATATATAGATCGAAGAAAAACAACAAATCATCTTGGGTGAATATTCGTCCATTCCCTCCTACTGCTGCTGCTACCGCTGCTAAGATTTATTAGTAAAGGAGGGGATCAGTTTCATATCGGACCAAGCTCTCTTATATTCGGCCCTCAGGATTGACTGCCGGCTAGTGTGGGTATTGACTCGAGGCCAGGCAGAAAAAGTCATGTTCGCCCGGCCATCATCCCGTCTTGAGTGGCAGCTGGGGAGGAGGGAGGGAAGGAGGGAGGGAGGGAAAGGGTGAAGTGTAGTGGAATTGAGGAGGGAGGGAGGTAGGAAAGAAGGGAGGGACATGTGGGAGCGAGGGGAGGGAGGGTGGGAAAGGTAAAGTGTAGGAGGAATTGAGGGAGGGAGGGAAGGGAGGAAAGAAGGGAGGGACATGGGTAGCTGGGGAGGGGAAGGAGGGAGGGAGGGAGGGAAGGAAAGGTGAAGTGTAGGAGGAATTGAGAGAGGAGGATAGGAAGGAGGGAGATGTAGAGTGGAAGGGATAGAGGGGGGCAAGCAGGGAGGAAGGGAGAGAGGGAGGAAGTGGAGAGTACAAGGGGATTTTGCAAGAGAGGGAGAGGGAGGGTGTGTGTGTGTGTGTGTGTGTGTGTGTGTGTGTGTGTGTGTGTGTGGATAGGATTAAGGAAGGAAAGGGAGTGTGGGAAACGAAAAGGACAAGGTAAGGGAGGGACTAAAGAATAAGAAAGAATAGATGAAAGCGGGAGAAGTTGAAGGGAACGAAATCTATAAATGGATAATAGTTACGGTGGAAGAGTGAATGGGTGAAGAAAGAATAAAAGATAATAAATGATAAGGAAGGAGAGGAGGGAAGAATGGAAAAGATGGACTTGAAGGAGGGAAGAATGAATGAAAGAGTGCTTGAGGAGAGAGAGAGAGAGAGAGAGAGAGAGAGAGAGAGAGAGAGAGAGAGAGAGAGAGAGTTATGTATGGTATAGGAAGACAGGAGAGAGATAGGGAGAAGAAAATATTAGCTAGAGAAACAAATACCTTTTGTTTTCTTCTTCATAACACCACTTACATAATTTCCTTCGTGTCATTTCCACCCTCTCTTGTCTTCTACCTAATATTCCATCCTCCATCTCTCTTCTTCCTCTCTTCTCAGTCTTTCCTTTTCTTTTCTTCTTTTTCCTTTCTTGTTTCTCTTCATCTTCCCTCCTTCTATACAGTATTTCTTATCCACGCATATCCCTCTCTGGTGTTTATCACGTTCCTCTCCTTCCTTTCATCGACGTTTATTTTCTTATTCTCTCGTCCATTTACTCACATTCTATCACTCCTTTCCGCTCCATCATCTATCTTTCTTTTTTTCCTTCCCTTCTCCTTCATGTCGTAGTTATTTATCTTCCTCATTTACTCCTTTATCCGTCCTTTCCCTTGCTTCCTTCACAATCACAAATCCCCCTATCCTGCCCCCCCTCAACCTAACACATCCTTCCTACTCTATCTGTTATTTCCTTCCCATTCTTCTATATTTTATTATAGTATTTCTTATTTTTTACTCCTGTCCCATATGTATTCTTCTTCCCACCTATATTCCTCTCCCTTTTTCATCCACCTGCCTTCCTTATCCCTCCCACTGTACTGTCTATTCTCTCTCTCCACCCATCCACCTACCAACCAGTCTCTCTATCCACCCACCCACCAACCTTCCTCTCTCTCTCTCTCTCTCTCTCTCTCTCTCCTCTCTCTCTCTCTCTCTCTCTCTCTCCACCCACCTACCCACCCATCAGTCTCTCTCTCTCTCTCTCTCTCTCTCTCTCTCTCTCTCTCTCTCTCTCTCTCTCTACCCACCCACCCACCCACCCACCCACCCACCTTCCCCCCTTCTCTTCCTCCCTCACTCGCCTCGCCGTCTCCAATCCCACTGGACCCTTTCCTCCCTAAAAGCAGCATCCTCGTGAATATTGGTAAGACCTCGTCCCACCAACCACGGCAATATTGATGCTTCGTGGGGAGCACACCAAAAAAAAAACCTCTGCCTGAACGACTACGCTATTACAAAACCCGAGTGCTTGGATTTTTTTTTTCTTCTTCTGTGTGTGTGTGTGTGTGTGTGTGTGTTAGTGTGTGTGTGTGTGTACCAATCTATTTATCTCTGTCTAAGTTTGCCTCCCTCTCCGTGTCTTTTTTTTTTGGTCGTCTATTTATTAACCTCTTTTTTGTCTCTCTCTCTCTCTCTCTCTCTCTCTCTCTCTCTCTCTCTCTCTCTCTCTCTTGAGCAAGATAATTGAATGAAAGCAATAAGCCTTATATAACTGCTACGGAATAATATACATTCTACAACATATCCTTTAGGTGAGTGGGTGAGTCAATGGGTGAGTGTAAGAATGAATGAGTGAGTAAATGCGTGAGAAAGTAAAGATAATTTTGTGGAGGTGAGAGTGAGTGTAGGAAAGAGTGAATGAACCTTAACGTTTGTCTGTGTTATCTCCTTTGAGTGAGTTTGGTACGGTTGGAAAATGTGGTTTGTAGGAACTGTTGACCTCCATTGGATATATTGTTATTACGATGGTTAAATGATTCAATCTGTCATCTAGAACCCCATCTAGAATTGTACACCACCTATTTCTCACAGATGTCATGAACAACCTACGACAACAGAGACAACAGTAATAATATATGACTTTTTTTTTAAGAGCTGTTGGTGTGAAACGAGAATACATGGGGGATGATTTTTGAGCCTACAGATTAATGAAATATGACTATAGTTCTATTTCTTCTACAGTAAAATAAATGGTAAATCACAATCATCCTAAAAAAATATATATAAATCACATAAAAACTAGCAATGGTATCCCCCAAGCCCCCCCCCCCCGCCCCCCCCTGGCCGTGTGCTTTGCTTGCGACCGGTTCCAGGGGTAGTGGGAGAGGGAGGGGTGGGGGGTGGGGTCGGGTGGGGTGCACGTGTCAGCTACCTGTGTGTTAAGACCGCGAAACAAACCGTGACCACCACCAAGCACTTGCGTTCTCTACTTGCGGTGGGTATAATGTGGGAACCAACCCGGGAAGAGGAAGGGAAGGGAGGGGAGGGGATGAGAAAAAAAAGAAAGAAAGGAGAATAAAAGGAAAAAGAGAAGGGGAATGAAAAGAATGGGAGAAGATGGGAAAAAGAAGAAAAAATGAACGCGCAAGGGGAGGGGAATGAGAAGGAAGGAAGGAAAAGAAAGAAGGGAAGGAGACTGAGAAGAAAAAATGAAGGGGACGGGAGGAGGTGAGGGATGGGAAAGAGTACAGTACATAAAATTTAAAGGCTGTCATATTATACCTTTTTAGAGATTGGACTTGGGAGTGGAATTAGGAAATGGAAGGATGAAGGAAGCAAGGACACTTTTACTTTATTAATAATTGTGTCCATTAATCAGAGAGAGGGTGGAGGGGGAAATGAAAGAAGATACTGAGTTGTTGGACCTAAACGAGTTGTACCTCATTCACTTCATCATCTCTCCTCTTCCGCATCCCTTCCTCTCTTTTCTCTGTCCCCCCCCCTCCCCCCCAACCCCCCCCCCCCCTCTCTTCCCTCTTCCTCTCCACTTATATCACCTCTCAACTAAGCATCATATATCCTCTAGATGTCACCCCCTACTCACCACCTCCATCTCTCTCAATTACTTTGTCTTTTACCTCTTCTTCTCCTCATCCTCCCCTCCTTTCTTCTTTGACCTTACACCTTATCCTTATCCATTTCCTGGCCTTGATGTTATCCTTCCCCTTATCTCTCCTGTATACATATTAGTAATGATATATTTGTACTCTCTCTCTCTCTCTCTCTCTCTCTCTCTCTCTCTCTCTCTCTCTCTCTCTCTCTCTCTCTCTCTCTCTCTCTCTCTCTCTCTCTCTCTCACATACATACACACACACCACAAACGCAATATTTACCCTCATTCTCACGATAGCACAAACACACAGGTGCGCGCGCGTGCTCAAGTAGAAGGGAGAGAGAACGAGAGAACGACACTGGAAACGGGAGTACGTAAACAAGATTTAGTGAGAGACAAGCAATCAGGTTTCGAAGTCCTGGGAAACAATCACGCACTTGGGTTTACCTGGCTCGGGGACTGATTAGTGAGGCCTGGGTTCGTATGGTCGCTCTCACACAGGCAGGAGGCAAGGGCAGGTGACATGGTGGCTTGGCAGAGGATGTTATTAGAGGTATAGAGAAGGGTGAAGAAGAAGGGTAGAAGAAGAAGGGTTTTGTTATTGATTATATATAGTTTGGTCATGGGGAAGGTGATTTACTGAAGGTGATTATTTAGTGTTAGTAAGGTGTCAAAGGTAGGGAGGGAAAGGGAGGTGCCATGGCTAACTGCTGTGAGAGTGGATAAGTGATAGAAGGAGAGGAGATAATGCCAGGGTCGGGAAGAGGAAAGTATTAAGTATAAAATGGGATGATTTGATGTTTATTCTGTCCTGGTAAGGTAACGGACAAGGCGTTTACTTCTGATTATAATGAAGCTGCCTCTGCCCTCATTATAAACCTTCAGTAAGACCAATATACTGCTTTACCCACTCTACACAATGCATTACAAAACACTCAAGTACAAACATTCACAGGAAACTGGTGTACGTTATCCCAGGCTTTGACAGGCACTTCCTTGACATTTTTACTGTTTTGAGAACATAAAAGTGGAAAACACAACATCATGGAACATTTTTCTCTTCTCTTGATGGGTGTATTAATGATCATCCATAAATTATCTCCCATTATTAAGTTTATGCAAAGGGGATCAGGCTGGCATCCTCATCCCGTTGCAGGTATCGTATTTTTTCCTTGTCTCCTACCATGGTCATAGTTCAATGATTCAGGTGTAATCAGAAGGACTATGGTGTTTTGGTAGTGTAGTACTAAAAAGGGTACAATAACACAAAAAAAAAAAAATCACCGACCAATCCAGTTACTCAAGTAAAAGGTCTCACATAATGGGGTCATCTATTGAGGTTATCATGGAGGGCTACTAATTCCTTTAAGGTATGACACGAAACATGCCCGCTCTTGTAAGCTGGAATATTCTGTTTACTTTCATAGTTTGTAGGGAACAATTGATCTCAATTTTGCCCACAACAGATGACCCCTTCGAAGGATCCATCACAAAGGACTAGGAATATACTTCATGACCTTGCTGATCAGGGAGGTGCAGGTTAACACTACTGTACCATCTTTTATCTAAGCCATACCTCAGAACCATTGACCTGACTTATAGAGGGTCGTGAGGAAATATTCAGAAGAGTAAGCAATGACTACAATACAACCCCAATGTTATGCAGTGTTCAGTGCATACATGAAATGCCCCAAATAGATGATGACCGTACTAACCTGAACGAGTCAAAGTCAGTTTGGTTAGGTAAGGTTATTCATTTCCATAAGAACCCACTACAGTACTCGTTTCCTGGGAAAGCTGCTGCCTTGTACCAAAGTCGTTTAGGTGATAATATAATGTTAGTAAATTGGAGGGCTTTTGCTTCCTCCACACTACACCACAAAGCAGCACTTATACTTAGGGAGTCTGTACCCTGACGTCTTTTGGTGAAATCATTAGCTTTAAAATTCGCCAACAAAACACGGCCCCCTTAACCAATGCAAATGCCGAGCGTCAGACATGATAAAGTTGTGAAAAATGGGAAAAGGTAGTGAGTGAGAGGCGAGGACAGGCAGCAGCACCGCCCCTGTCAGCTACACCGTCAGCCACTGTCAGCTGGTGGGTCCATATTTGGCATGGTTGAGGAGGGGCGGCACCTGGGAACCTCGTGCACGTTCAGGTAGATAATTACGCACCCGACATCTTACCTGTTAAAATACTACAACGTCCTGGTGAAGTGAAGGGCAGAGCAAGAAGAAGAAGAAGAAGAAGAAGAAGAAGAAGAAGAAGAGGAGGAGGAGGAGGAGGAGGAGGAGAGAGGTGATCTTGAGAGGTAAGGGAGAGAAGGTTAAAGGGGGGAAAGGTAGGAGAGTAGGAAGATAATGAGAGAGAAAAAGAAGTAATAGGGTAGGTGCGTAGGAAGAGATAAAAGGAAAAAAAAATATTGAGAAGGGATGGTTACAGGAGGGAAAGGGAGAGTTCAGAGAAGGAAGAAATTTTAAGAGTTGGGAGGGGTGGAAAGAAGGAAGGACAGAGAATGGAAAGGTGGGAGAAAAGGATGAACTAGAATGGAAAGATTATAAAGAGAAAAGGAGAAATAAGCAGAGGGTACGAGATAACTGAACGAATGCAAGCACAGAGAGTTAACATATGAGTAGATGAAAAAAAAAAAAAAAAAAAAAAAAAAAAAAAAAAATAATAATAATAAGAGAGAGAATTATTTAGATAAATCTTGAGAGACGGTAAACCTGACGAACACAAAAATACAGATTGCATGCGTGAGAGGAGAGAGAACGAGTAGACTAATAAAAAAAAAAAAAGACAAATGCATCTATAAAAGGAGGGAGGAAAGGTACAGTACAATGCATTAGGCTACTATGTTAAAAAAACGGACAATGCCTGAATGAAAGGAGAGATAAGACGTGAAGTAAGTGGAAGGAGTTTACTGACTATATGGATACAAAGGTCTGGAAACATGTAAAACAGACAAAAAAATAACAAGAAACATGTAAATAGATAAATAGAATAATATAGAGACGTTTGACAAATGAGCGAAAGTCTTGAAACAATTGTTAGGTTGAAAATCTAAGAAATTCCTGTGACTCAACAAGGTGAACGATAATAGAGATATATAATAATAAATAAACAGCTCCAGCAGGTGAACTAAATGAACAAACAAATAAGATACGATTGATATGGATGTAAGACTAACGAGGCGAAAAGTACCGGACTGAAATTATTCCAGATTGTATTCCTTGAAGGACGAATGAGTTTATGAGAGTACCAAGGAGAAAACCTAATGGACAACAAATGAGAGGAATTACACCAGCTTATTATTCCAGTTTTACATCTAAGAATAATGCTGAGGGGCAAGAAGTGTCTGTGTTGTGCTTACATTGGTTAAATACGTGTGTGTGTGTGTGTGTGTAAGGAAGTAAGTAAGTAAGTAAGTAAAGTTTGTGTGTGTGTGTGTGTGTACAACAGTGGGATTAAGATGATGAAGCATAAACTGATAATCTCACGGAAAGTCCACTACAGCCAAAGTTACTAACACGGTTTCATGTGACTCACAAATGATTCGAAGGTACACAAGGTCCATTTGTTCTTATAATAATACTTTGTACGATCATCCGTACACTTTTGGTAAGGAAGGTGTTGAAAGTAAGAAAATAAAACTAGAGAAAGGAGAGAGAGATGGTCTGTCCTTGATACAGGTGTCCGAGTGCTTGCTTTAGTCACGTAGCTTCTAAACACACATTTAAAAAGCCTCATTAAAGTGTTTACTAATATAATTATCGTCTTTTGCTATATACACATTGAAGGACTATTATGTTTGTATGGGATTCCTTTCTAAATTAAATCTTCATAATGGGTAAGTCACTGAATGTGGTAGCAATACGTCGGAACACCTCAGTAACCTCAGTTTATACCTTGCTGTCAGTGGGAGTGAGTACAGTACACTTCAACTCCTTACAATTTTCATAGAATCCATCGATGCTTGCGTTACCCAATTAGTCAGACACCCATTCTCGCTTGTGTATATTCGTGTGAAGCTGAAGTGTCAAGATAACATGTGATAAAGTGTTTCTATAAGTGGTTGTTGGTCAGTGACCCGAGTAGGCTACGTGAGCTGCCATGGAAATCGAACTGTTTATGTCCAGTTAGTTGCCAGTTTGGTATTTTTTGTACAGCCGATGTGGCATATTTCCTGTGAGTAGCACCTGAGACATGATACCTGAAAATAATACCGGTGACTTCAATGCTCAAAAACTATCACTGTATAAACTCATTTTTAACTAAGTATAAATCGTAACCCTCGGATACTTGCACTATTGAGGCAGACAACACATAACCTGGCTTCGTAGATACAGGCAGCCTCACTGTCACTTGGGGAAGAAGTGTAGTGTTGTGTGAATATGTGATTAGTGGTTATATATAATATTTATCCACATCATGTCATTATGAATTAAGCATAAACTGTTCCCAATATTTAGTTGTTTAATCGTAGCGCTTCCCCTTTACGTGTGAGGGATAGAAAATTTCATATAAATCTATTAATAAGCTCCGTTACAATATAGAAACTTAATATTGGTACCACTGGAATATAAAATAATCATTGCAAAGGCCGTTAAAACAGAACAATTATGTTAAATGATATTAGAATCATAAAGAAAAAGTGTCATTTGAATATAAAGACAGACATCTATTTATACTTCGCTATAATATATAAAATCACCAAAGCTGCGCCTAGAATATAGATCAATCATAATAAGTGGCGACAGAAGATGCACAAACACGAACCGTACGTCATGCAAGTGTTGTCATGGTGGTCGTTATGCATTGGAGGTGTGCGAATACAGGTGTGCGAATCCTGAGTGACGAACCAGATAATGTTTAGCAACTTGGAATGTCTTTTATGTGGAGGGGCTAGAAAGGGGCCATGGAAATGTGAAGCAACAGGTGGTGAGATATTAGTGCAAGTGGTGTAATGTAGCGTGTGAGGAGCAGGAGGGGATACATACCGTGTTACCAGAGGTAGTTATTATGCACTGACAACATGCCAGCCAGTGCCAGGCAATTGAAGCCCTATCTATGCCCTAGAAAGGAGAGATATGAGAAGAACTCCATAAGCTGGTTTGTTGTTTGGACGACCCAGGGAGGCTCCGTCACCTGGGCAGCTGGGCTCAATATTAGTTGCCTCTATATGGGTTACCAGGACAACTATGTAACAGGTATGTAAAAAGTAATTCCCTTTGAAAACGAGTGCTGTTACTTCTTATACAAAGAATGTGCTACAAAATGCGGTCTGAACCAGTTTCAGTAGACATATCCTGTATATATTGCACTGTACTATACATTAAGGTGAAGGCCAAGACGGCTTCTCACAATTTTTATCGTTCAGGGGTTAACAGCATATTTCGCTTTATCCATAAGCAGTCGCTTACGTCGTATATACACATATAACATCAAATGTTCCAAAATGTTACATGGACAAAGAGAGACAGAGAGAAAGAGAGGAAGCGAGGATGAAAAGACCAGCCAATAATCCAATATGACATTTACATAAAAACAGATGCAACGGTGGAAACATAAAACTTTTGCTATATTAAATAATTCACTTGTTAACAGGATTCCACCGTCACTGAGTCTGCTTTGGTAAATATTAGAGAAGGTTTCACTTTTGTCCCTGAGACCACCATGTTGCCGGGGTCACTCAAATGGAAGTTACGTGCCCAAGCTCAACTCTCTTCATTGACTGTTTATATAAATATGTCGGGTTATGCATCTGTGTAGTTCTTCTCTCTCTCTCTCTCTCTCTCTCTCTCTTTTTGTATAGAGAGAAAGAGAAAGAGGAGAGAGAGAGAGAGAGAAAGAGAGAGAGAGAGGTGGGGTTGTGGGGATGTGTTTAGTGGGAAGATAGTCCTCCTCGATACCCTTCCTTAACACGTGCATCTTTTCGTCGACTTTACTCATAGTGTAGAGAACCGACCAACTTCCTCCCTCAAACACTACCAATGACGTCAGGTATATACACTGTTGCCAGAACCGATTAGCCGTGAGTTAAAAGATGCCCTGCCTTGATGTGGGGAGGGGTGGGGAGGGGCTGGGGTTGTTATGAGTGACTGTACTCTTCTTGTGTATAAATCGAAACTTGCAATGGAGGGCAAGTCTTGAGCCAACAATTCTTTCCAATGGTTTCTTTCTTCACAGCAACCCTTTGCTAAGTGTCTCAGCCCCTCCCTCACTGCCACCCTTCCCCATTACACCGGTACCTATATTATCTTATCCTGTCTCTGACCCTAAATTTCAGCCTTTTACCACATCTCTATTACTAACCCACACTCCATCCCTCTCTAGTCCTTTACAAACATGTTTTATCTCCGATTAAGTATGTATGTATGCATATTTCACATAGGCCTATCAAGAAAGTTTTTTCAGTGTGTCACACACAAGGAGTAGCAAAAAAATGGTGAAACTATTTTAAATTAAATCTTATGCTTACTCCACCATTTAATATGCGCCTGCCGAAAATTAATACTTATCACATGACAAGCAATGAATCACACTCATTCAACAAGGAAAAGAAATGAGAAAAGATACAACACTGTAATGAAACGCATCTATTTCACTGCATCAAATAAGCATATTAACCCTGGATAAATATAGGAATACACGTACAGTACAGTAGGCTATACTGTATTCCTTTAAAGACACTCGATACATCACACTCGTTCCACAAAGGAGCGTCATAATGAATGGACACAGTACATCAAATTAATTACAATATTACTGGTTTAATATAACACCCTGTATGAAATATTTAGCTACCAGTAAAGCGAATCCGTCTTAAAGTTGAAACAAATGTGAATTGTGCGGATGGATGCGGGCAAGTGGATGATAATGGCCAAACAGAGGGACGTGGGAAGACGGATAGAGACGGATGGTGGCGGTGGGCAGGGGGAAGAGGAGGAAGTGAAAGAGAAGGAGAGGCTGAAGATGGATGGGAGGGAAGGTAAACTGAATTGACATATAGGTAAGGTGATAAGAGGAGTGGAGTGTTTGTCCAGTGACCAGGCCGTTTCCTCTGCCCATTCCCTACCCTACCCTGCCCTGCCCAGTGGTGACCTTCCCTGCTCTATCTTACCTTATACTCTACCCTGTCGTATAGCCTACTGCCCTATCCAATCTTGTCCTAACCAATCAAGCCTTTGTTCTGCCCTGCTTGCCCTGCCCTGCCCTACCATCCTATGCCCTGCCCTGCCCTGCCCTGCCCTACCATCCCATGCCTTCCCCTGCCCTGCCCTGCCCTGCCCTGCCCTGCCAAATCCTACCCTATCTTGTCTCTCCTGCCATCACTGCCCCTGTCA
Organism: Petrolisthes cinctipes; assembly: GCA_033782935.1. NCBI lineage: Eukaryota > Metazoa > Arthropoda > Malacostraca > Decapoda > Porcellanidae > Petrolisthes > Petrolisthes cinctipes. The sequence continues at coordinate 13,515 of JAWQEG010004460.1, forward strand.
TTACCATACAGCTATATGTACCCCTGCCCCTACACTCACCCTTACTCATACCCATACCATTATCTCTCTTACATCCTTGCACCACCACCACCACCACCACCACCAACACACAATCAGCTCTTCACCATCAGAACTAGACATTACTACCATAACGACACACACCCATACCATCCCAATCACTCCACGATTACCACAACCACATACCGTAGCACAACCACGAACCACACCTCATACCGGTCCCACCACAACTACTACCCTACCCTCCCCCTTTTCCCCACACACACACACGCACTATAACTACAACCACTCAAATTAACACAGAGAGAGAGAGAGAGAGAGAGAGAGAGAGAGAGAGAGAGAGAGAGAGAGATAACGCCCCTCACTCTGGACAAACAACTAACAAATTTTTCTCTACCAATTTGTATGAAACTTTTGGGAGGCCTCACTTCCTTGTAGACGTGAGATAAGGACCTGGGGAAAAAAAATCCTCTTCCACTCGTTCAAAAATATGTCCGCAGTTAATCCGAGAAATGACGGGGGCTGTTTTATCTGTGTTTAACTCGAGAGAAAAGGTCTGGGAAGGAGTGTGGGGTGTGGGCACTGGAGGGAGAAAAGATGGAGAGAAGGAAGGAAGGAAGGACGCGAGGAAAAATGAAGTAATTAAGCAAAAAGTAAAAAAAAAAAAAAAATGAAAGGGGAAGGAGGAAACGAATAACTAACTATAAGAAAGAAAAAATGAAGGAGGGAGGGAAGAAAAGAAAGAATGAATGTTGGAAGAAAATAAAGAATGAATGTTGGAAGAAAAGAAGGCAGATAAGAAGGCAGAAAGAAAGGAAGATATGTCAGTCAGCCTGCCAGCAATTAGTCAGTCAGTCAGTCAGCCAAACAAATATACAGGGAGATTAGGACAGAAGGAGTGCTTAAATCTTCTGACCTCCAAACAACTGGTATTTTATTCCATGTGGCAGTAAAAAAATTCTTGCCTTAGTATTAATATATTATCCGAAAAAGTAAGTATTTTTTTTATTTTAAGTGATGAACGAAAAACATCTTAATTATATATTAGACGTGGACAGAGATTTTATGTGACAGTTAAAACATAAACTATTGCTCTCTACTGTACATCTGACCTGGGTTACTATTTCAGCCTCAGGTACTGAATAATTTCCCCGCTTGTGAATATTGGAGAGGAAAATTTCTCAGATTTCTCGTGGGGACAGCAAGTAGTAAGTGGAGGGACTGGGTGGATAATCGTTCTGTGTGTGAGAGAGAGAGAGAGAGAGAGAGAGAGAGAGAGAGAGAGAGAGAGAGAGAGAGAGAGAGAGAGAGAGAGAGTCAATCAAATATACATTGAGACCTCATTATGATTTACACTTGGTGGAGGCTGTCATTCTTACCACTCTATATAGACTCGGTATATTTGGCTTCTTATGAGATAATGACTGTAATTATTTCCCCTCGCAAAGTATATACTGGTGGAGAGGGGAGGATCAAAGTGGGATGGCATTATGAAGTTATAAGTGAGATCTGAAAGGTGGTAAGAATGGTAGTTTGTAGGAGGTTAGGTTATGGAGGAAAAGTGGTGAGTAGTGAGTGAAAAGACATTGGTGGCCAGGGAAGAAGAAGGGAGGGAGAGGAGAGAGAGGTAGGGAAGAAGAGAGAGGGTACTGTAGTTAATGGTTGGGAGAGGTTTATAGCATCGGAGAGCAGGAGGAAGAAAGTTGTGAGTATAGGAAAGCAGGAAGAGACGTGGGACATGGAGAACAAAATAATGAGGAAGGGAAGAGATAGTAGCCTGAAAAAGATAGTAGGAGGGGACAGGAGGAAAAGAGAAAGAGGGATGGGATGGTAGCGGAGGAGGTGGACAACGAAGGAGAAAAGGAAGGAGGGAGGGAAGGAGGGAGGGCAGGAGGAAAAGAGAAAGAGGGATGGGATGGTAGCGGAGGAGGTGGACAACGAAGGAGAAAAGGAGGGAGGGAAGGAGGGCAGAAAGGGGTCAAAGTGAATGAGAAGGACGAGGCAAGACAGCGTAACATAGTAGGAATGGACGGGCTGGGAAGGGAAGAGCAGGGCAGGGCAGGGCAGGGCAGGGCAGGGGTGGACATGGCGGGGTCGGGTTGGCATGGTAGGGCAGGAAGGAAGGACAGGGTAGGGTCTGAGTGGGCAGGGCAGGGGAGGATCGGGCAGGACAGGACAGGGCAGGACAGGGTAGGGCAGGACAGGGCAGGGCAGGGCAGGGCAGGGCAGGGGTGGACATGGCGGGGTCGGGTTGGCAGGGTAGGGCAGGAAGGAAGGACCGGGGAGGGTCTGAGTGGGCAGGGCAGGGCAGGGCAGGGTAGGGTCGAGGTGGGGTCGGTCTGAGGTGCAGTGTGGCGGCAAAAAATGGTACCGTACTCTCAGAGCTTTACCATTCAGTTGCACGCTACGTTGCCAGTAAGAATTGATGAATCGCCTGGACCTTTATTGTTGCAGAGGGGGTTGCATAGGGACGTATATGGGAAGAGCCGCTGTTGGCAAAAGGGGCTTAGGAGGGGAGGAAAGGGAAGGGAAGGGAATGGATGGGAAGAAGACTATGACTGAGTGAGTGAGTGAGTGAGATAGACAAACATATTTATGAAGAGAGATTGAGAACATTATATTATATACCGATTAAAGATAACTTGAAATCTGTGCTTGTTTAAAATACTATAACAGAGATAGAAACAGAGATACATTATAGAAACAGAGAGACAAATAGGAAAATGGATCACACACACACACACACACACAGAGAGAGAGAGAGAGAGAGAGAGAGAGAGAGAGAGAGAGAGAGAGAGAGAGAGAGAGAGAGAGTGAGAGTGAGAGTGAGTGTAAAAAGCCTGAGTGATTGCAGCAACTTTTAGTAGTGTTAGGGGAGGAGTCCTAAAAATCTTGCAACCCAAAGTCCTTAATGTGCCGAGGAAAAGTTTATAATATTCTGGTGCTTCGTCTCAGGGGCAGGTTAGGCTAGGTTAGTTTTGGATAGGTTAGGTTAGAGTAGGTACCATAGGGAAATTTTTTAGATTTGCAACATAGTAGAGGAGTGGAAAGAGTAATGAGTTATGAGATAAGGAAATAATGAGACAGCGTATATAATAATGGTGAGAAAGACGGAGAGAAGAACATTAATCAGAAAAATATAGGAAGGAGAAAAATGAGGCGACAATAAATAAGTATAATGGGGCGAATTGATAAAGGAAAATATTACTGATAAGACACGCTGTAGTCTGTCTGGTTGAACACCTAAAAAACATAACCTACTTATGTACTGTAGGCCCATCAGCAAGAGTCATGTCTCTCTGCAAACAGTGACTAATAAATCCCTTCCTTTTCTGTTCATTACTTACGCCTGGCTCTCTTGAGAACTGTGGATTATTAGCTTGTGCTCTCAACCCATGTATGGAGAACGAAACTAAGTTAATCTGCAGTGGGAGATAACTCGTTGATTGAACAGTCATAATCGGATTTATCAGTTTCCAGCATGAGATTGGTGAGTCAAGCTGAAGATTAACGTCACTTGGAATTGTTAAGACCTTTGTATTACTAATGTCTTTCTGTGGGTTCTTGCAATTTTCAAACTATCCAAATACTGTATATGAAGCCCACTACAGCGCATATCAATTTCTGTTAACTTATATTTTGGTTACGGTATCAAATGGATAACGAGGAACACACACACACACACACACACACACACACACACTCACAACATGCAACCTATATGCGTACCTTTTCGACCTTCTCATTGGGATAAGAAGGGCTGGGAGAGAAATGGTTAGATACGTAAAAAAAACAAATAAAATGTTTTTATATTGTTCTGCCGTTCTGTCCCTTCGTTTTTACCGATGCCTCTGGACCAGTTATACGAGCGACCCCAGTAGTGTGTTACTCGCAGTGAATCCTTACTTAGATTTATAGTTGGTGCACATAACATATGCAAATGTGACCGAGGGCGGATAATGGGAATTTTTTGAGAGGGAGAAAGTGATTTTTGCACACCGTTCGACCCCCACCCTCCCTTCTGCTCTCTCCCTTTCTTTTTCTGTCGCTGGCAGTATTAATCATAGTCATAGTTCTTGTTGTTGTGAAGGCAGGAGAGGTAGTATTCAAGAGGCCTGGTGCTACTGCTACTGCTGCTGCTGATGCTCTTGGAACCCTGCATACATACATACATACAAAACACACACATACATACATCTGTTCCCTGACTGGCCGCTGCTGTTGCAAAGTCGCCAGTCAGACTCTAACACTGTATACAAATTATGACGTGGCAGATGTTCTATACTATAGGGGATACCAACTTACACAGACAATACAAACTAATACACAAGTCAATAGGCCTTATCCATTCCTAGGGTTTCGAATAGGTGGAGTAAATCAGTGACCAGTCTGAACCACTCGCCCTTTTTCGTGGCCGATTTTTATACATGTTAACTAATGCAGTTTATATGTTTGGTATATCTACATCATACGTACACTGTAATGAGGAATGAAGTCAGCAGGAACATAACAGAGCGATGAGAGAGTCAGAAACAGAGAAAGAGACAGAACGAGAGAGCTAAGATGTAAGGAAGGAGAAAAGGAGGAATAGGCTTATGAGAGAGAGAGAGAGAGAGAGAGAGAGAGAGAGAGAGAGAGAGAGAGAGAGAGAGTTGTAATAAGGAAGGAGAATGAAAGGAAACAAGCCAGAGAAGAGAGGAAAGAGAGGAGGGGAAGAAAAAGAAGATGAAGGAGGGGAAAGCCAATGGGTGGGCCACCGGGGGAAGCGCCAGAGAATAGAAACGAAAAAAATCCACGGCACCAGTTTTTGTCCGTCAATTAGATCAAAATGTATCCTTTGCGGAGGCCCATTGTGCTGTGGCCCTTTTTACCCTCAGCACACATTAAGTGGAGCGAGGAGCGGTTAAAGTCTGAACCGGGACACAGCAACACTGAAAGGAACCGAATCTAAGTGTTCTATCGAGTCTTAAGTGGACAGAAATACGGACTTGTATATGTATAGCCTAAATGGACCAGGATCTAAAGTTCTCAACAGATCGTTATAACAAAAATTATGTACAAAAATGTCAGAGATTGTGGGAATGAATAACGCATCTCCTGTTGAGATATTTTGTACGTCTTAATATATTGTTTCAAGAAAGCTGTACACCGATGTTCTTCCTTGAATACGACAATCTTCTACATTTTATCCACAGAAACTAGCGGATGAGTACCATACCTAAAATATTAATATATCACACACACACACACACACACACACACACACACACACACACACACACACACACACACACACAAACACACACACACACACCTGCAGAGACTGTCCCCATCTTGAAGGACCCTGAGTAAAAATCAGCTTCCCTGGGAACGACCACTCTCGTATCCGCCCGTGGGAGAGCAAGGGCACATGTGGTTGGTTAAGGTGTACACGTGTGTGTGTGTGTGTGTGTGTGTGTGTGTGTGTGAACTGGGCGAGTGCGTGGACTGTGTGTGGGTGTAAGTGCGTGTATGCTTGTGAAGGCGTGTGGACTGGGAGTATGCTTTATAACACGGTATAACACAAAGAGCTATAGGTTAGAGTATAACAGGATGAAAGATTATCAGGGCATAACACCACTGACAAAATGGAATGACACTGAAGTAGAAGTTGGGAAGTGAGTGAGTGCAGGGGTGTAGAGTGTTTGTATGTGATGGTGATGGAGAATGGAGGTGAGGGAAGCGAGGATGAAAAGCGAGTAACAAGGTTGAGATGAGGGTAAAGGTAGGGCAGGTTAAGAAAATATAGCACGGGGTTATGATAAGGTAATTTGGATATGTTGGCATTTATATTATCTCCTTCCCTTCCTTCCTTCCTTCCTTCCTTCCTTCCTTCCTTCCTTCCTTCCTTCCTTCCTTCCTTCCTTCCTTCCTTCCTTCCTTCCTTCCTTCCTTCCTTCCTGTCCCTCTTCCTTCCTTCCTTCCTTCCTTCCTTCCTTCCTTCCTTCCTTCCTTCTTTCCTTCCTTCCTTCCTTCCTTCCTTCCTTCCTTCCTGTCCCTCTTCTATCCTTGGTTCTCTTATTACTCCCATCTTTCATTCACACAATTTTATCTTTCTCCCTTTCGTACGCTATCTTCTTGTGTCTGCATCTCTATTTTCCCTTTCCCTTGGCCACTATTCCTCACACACTTAGTCACTCACTTATATATATATCCTTACGCCACATAGACATTCCACTGTTCAACCACCCAAAGCAGATTCTCCCACTCCTCATCTCCCCTGTTTCTTCCCCTTATATTATAGTGCTCTCTTTCCCTCAACATCATTCACTCACTACCTCTATAAACACAGCCATCACTCCATCACTCCATACCTTCCTTCTCCTTTTCCTCCCCTTCTCTCCTCCTCGTACTCTCTTTCCATCCTCTACTTCCAGTTTTCGTTCAACATCCATCCATCATCATTCACTTACTGACCCTACACGCAAC
>JAWQEG010004460.1:25000-41988 GCA_033782935.1 Petrolisthes cinctipes
TTATTTGAGACTCTATCACAATTTCAGCAAACCATCTTGAAGTTAATTGGCATCATTGTTTATAAATCGTACCTTAATTGTTTGCAAATGTCAGAAGATTAAGCTTGTTTCTCGAATATTCCCCTTAAATTCACGACTTATGAACACAATACTTATTCAACACACACACACACACACACACACACACACACACACACACACACACACACACACACACACACATACACACACAACATCAGCATCAGCATGTTGCGTTGTCGTCGTGGGAAGGGTTGCATTGGGTGCCCTTACTTTTTTTTTACATACCGCGTCAGTCCTCCCCTCCCTTCCTTTCCCATCCCCTCCTTCCCTCTCCCCTGCTCTCCTCTTTTCCTCTCCTCGCCTCCCCTCCCCTCCTTCCTCTCCTTTGCCTTCTTCTTTGCTATACTTTCCCTCACTCTTGTAGGTTAGATAGAATAGCAAAATCAAGCAGCCTCGTAAGGACCAGTAGGTCTGTTGCTGTTTGAATGTCCTTTGTATTCCTTTGTATTCCTCTGCTCTCCTCTTTTCCTCTCCTCGCCTCCACTTCCCTACTCTCCCCTCCCTCTCCCCTGTTCCTATTATTCCCGTCTCTCCCTCACTTAGCATCTCCATCGCCTCAGTGTGTCGTCCATAACTCACTCCTGTACTTCCCTCTGTTTGTTTCCTTGTTCTATCATCCTTCCTCCCCCATGCATACTCCTCTCCATCAAGTCCCTGCATTTTCCCTCTAGATTCCCACTCACTGCCTTCCATCACCAATTCCTTCCATCCCAAACCCACCATCACCCATTCCTTAATTCATCTCTCTATCCATTACACCTTCATCATCCTCTCTCTCTCTTTCTATCTACACCCCATCCGCAACCACCCATGCACCCCTGTCCATCCCCCACTTACTCCCTCCCTCCCTCCCTACCTCCCTACTGTCAGCCTTCCCATCCCCCCCTCCCCACCACCACCTCCCTCCTGGTCTCGTTTTTTATATATAATTCTCTCGCTTTTTTTGGCCCCTCTGTCCTTCTTTTGCAACTGCTGCGTGGCCTTCGATCCCCACCGATGCAAGCCCTGCCGACATTAGGTCCTTTGAAGCGCTAATCTCTGCACATTATCGGTCCGAGATAGTATCGTGCCCCTTCATACCTCGAGAAGTTTTATAGCCCGTGTTTTAAGGTCCGCAGGTAAAGTTATGTGGGGCGCTGGTTGGTTGGTTGGTTGGTTGGTTGGTTTGCTGGTTGGTTGGTTGGTTAGTTGGTTCCATGGTTGGTTGGTTGGTTGGTTGGTTAGTTGGTTCCATGGTTGGTTGGGTAGAAGGAAGGAAGGAAGGAAGGATGGATGGGTGGAAGGATGGGGAGATGGGTGGGTGAATAGATGGGGAATGAGTGGAAAGATAGTAGAGTGGAAGGATGGGGAGATGGGTGGGTGAAAGGATGGGGGAGTTGGGTGGAAGGGTGGTTGGGTGGAAGGATGGGGAGATGGGTGGGTAAAGGATGGTGGAGTTGGGTGGAAAGATAGTAGAGTGGAATGATGGGGAGATGGGTGGGTGAAAGGATGGGAGTTGGGTGGAAGGGTGGTTGGGTGGAAGGGTGGTTGGGTGGAAGGATGGGGGATGGGTGACACTTCATACCTGTGAAATTTTACAGCCGGTGTTTGAAGGCTTTGCAGGTAAAGTTATGTAGAGCGCTGGACGGGTTGCTGGCTGGCTGGATGGATGAGTGGATGGATGGATAGCAGGATGATTGAATGGGTGGATGGAATGATAGTTGATTGGGTAATTTGAAAAGTTGATGACACTTAATTTTCAGTGAATTATAATGTTCTCCCATAATCTTCACCGTTAAATATAGGGAGAAACACCGAGTAGATGAATAAATGGATGGATAGTTGGATGTTTTTATCTTTGTAATTGAATAGAGGATGGATGAGTTAATGAAAAGAAGACTTGAATGTCCAGAATCAAGAAATGCATGAATGGATGAATGATTACAAGAAGGAAAAATTGAATGACCTCTTAAGAATGCACTTGATAATGGACGAATGAAGAACTGCATGAATGAACGAATGAATGAATGAATGAAAAGACCTGATGCAAAGAGTGGTGGCTGGAACAGGAGTAGTGGAGCAGAAAAAGCGATGACCATGATATTACTGACAGCGGCTAAAGGGAAGGGAAGGGAAGGAGGTAGGTGGTTGAGGTGGGATATAGAAAGCAGTGGATCCAATTGTATAAGAAGTATATAATTATAGTGGTAGTGAGTAATGGAAATGACAACATGGCTCAAAATTAATCAAAGTTGTGTAATAATAGAGTAATGTTGTTATTAGTTATGGGGAGGGAAGGAATGAAATGCATGGGATTAAACTAACTATTTTTCTATATCAATCTATAAGACGTTTTCCTATATGAACAAAAAAATCACGCTGAAAGACAAAAACTGAGGTGAAACAAGGTATGGTAAGGATGTTGAATGGGCTGTGAGAGGGATGGGGTTATTGCTACACTCTGACCTCAGCTGCCAACGAGTGTCTAACGAGGATTATCATATTGTACACTACCACTACTTTTCATTTCTACCCTCCATCCATCACTCGTTCCCTCTTCTCCTTCATCTCCCTCCCTTTTGTCCCTCTTTCCCTTTCTCTCTCCATCGTTCCCTCTTCTCTCCATCGTTCCCTCTTCTCTCTTTCCCTCTCATGCTTCGTCTCCTTTCCATCCTCCCATTCCTTCTCCCTTTCCTTTTCCAATTCTCTTTACGTCTCCTTCTTTTTTTTTACCACCCACTTTTCTCTCACCTTCCATCCATCCATCCGTCAATTATTCTCTCTCTTTGATTCTCATTCTTTCCTCTCTGTCTCCATCTCGTATCCCTTTGCTTCCTTGATTTCCTTCAATATCTTCCCTTTTTCCCTCTCTTCCTTTTTTCTGGTTTGTCCCCACTCCCCGTTTTCCTTTCGTTCTCTCTCTCCTCTCCCTCACTTTCCTTTCATCATCCTTCGTCTCTCTTTAGCTCCTTTCCCTGTCTCCATCCACTCTGTCTTTCCTCTCACCCTCCCTCATCTCTCTCCTCCCCCCACCCACCCACCCTCCATCCATCCATCCCCTTACCACCCGTCTGACCCCAAACAAACATCTCATAATAGACGATCATTCACAACGGGTACAGAGGGAGAGAAGAAAAAAACTCGAAAAAATTACTGAGAAGAAAAATAAAATGAGTTATACAGTTGCGATTGTTTGGATGGGGGAGAAGCCGTAGGGGGGAGGGGTGATGGTGGTGGTGGTGGTGGTGGTGATAGTATGGTAGTGATGGTGAGGGTGTCAGCAATGGTAGGAATGGTCGAGGTGGTATTGGGGCTGCTTAGTCATGATTGTGGTAGCCAGTGATAGATATAATGGTGATGGTGACAAACAATAGTAGTGTTGGTGTGGTTAATAGTAATAGTAATGACAGTAGTAGCTATTGACGACGAGGATGTGGAAATGTAGTAAATGTGTGTCTGAGGTGATGGTGATAATGGTGATGCTGGATATTTATGGCAAAATTGGTAGTCTGGTTATTCATACCACTGGTTGTAATGACTGAAAGTGTCAACAGTGGTGATTGCGGTATCTTCTAGTTAGTTATATCAATTAAGAAAGTAGATGATATTTACCTTGATGAGGGACATACGGTATGCGAAATTTTCTACCAATGACTTGATAACAGTGTAAGTTTGATGAAAGGAGACTAAGTACTGTTTCGAGGAGTTGCACAGGAGACATTATCTTAGCATCTTCATACTACCAACAGGTCACACATCCACACATACAACAACATCGTCACTCGTTGAATCAAACTCTCAGAAACTAGTTAATTAATGAAACTTTTATCAAATTTTATGCTTCTTTCATTAGACTTTTTGGATTTTTTAGTTGTAAAGAAATCACAGCAGCAATTGTCTCAGAGGAAGGGTTCACAATCCTGAGTATCGGATCTGGAAGTGTTAATTGGAACATAAGCAACCCTTGATTTTTACAAATATGATATCCGAGGCCCAACGTGTCCTTACATGAGTCTGAAAGCTCTAGTGAAAATAAAATAAAAACAAGAAATCAACGTCAACAGAACGATTGCAATTGCTAATATGAACGTAAGCAATACCGAGTTCCTCCGAGGACGTGTGTATTTTTTATGAGAATGTAAAAACGAACTTCTACATAGCGCTTGAAATATGTTAATGGGGATGTAAGCGAGCCAGCCCAGATTTGCGTCGAGGTTGGTCCGGGGTCCCACAGCTGTGTCATCACGGTTTTTGCTACTGCAGCCCCGCTCAAACTCAACACAATGCAACTTTTAGCTCTCACCAACACCCAGAAAAATGCGGCCGCGGTGGTGGTGTAGGGGAACTAGGGACGGAGGGAAGGGGGGGGGGGCGGTGTGCAGGAGGGGAAGGGCATAGGGGGACTGAAGGTAAGCAGCTCGGAGGGAGAGAGGAGTAGGGTACATACATGGAGGAGAACTGAAGGCCAGGATAGATAGGTAAAGTAGGGGGTTGAGGGAAGGGTACAGAGAGGGAAGGGTAGAGGGTGATTGAAGGTATAGACAAGAGGGGAAGAGAGGTAGGGTACACGCATGGAGGGGAGGTGAAAGCTGGGATTCTGTATAGGTAAAGAAATGGTATGGGAGAAAATGGGTGGGAGGCTGGAGAGTATAGGTGAAGGTATAAACAACACTAATGATGAATGTAAAAGCAATAAGTTACAAGAAAGAAGCGGAGGGTTTTCACGAAGGGAGGTATATAGCAAGGAAGGGAAGTTGATGGAAGAGAGGACTGCACAGGAGAGAACAGTAGCCAAGGAGAGGGAGAAGGAAGAGGAGGAGGACTATGGGTGTGAGGGGGATGAAGGGGGTCGGTGGTGAGGGTACTATAAGGGATTAAGGAGATGGGTAACAACGGAAGAGGAACTGAGGGGAAAAAATTAGTGCATAAAAGTTGAAAGAAGAAAGAGAGCGTGGGGAGAAGTTCACACACACACACACACACACATACACAAACACACACACACACACATTACACATAAACACACACACACACACACACACACACACACACACACACTACACACACACACACACACACACACACACACACACACACCCACAAGCACACATCCTTCATACAAACTTCTATCTCATGACAAGAGGTTAGTTAACTGGCCGGGTCTTTGCCATAGTATAGTTTGGAGTAATCAATAGTCATCTAATTTGATTTCAAGATAGAATTCCCACTCTCAGGTTCAGGAAAAATGTATGTAGAACGTTCTTAAAAATCTTTCTTAACTGTCAATTTTTCGGCGAAATTACGATTCATACTTTTACCTGTAATCGAAATGTATGTTTATTCTTTCGTCTCAATCAATGTGAACCGTTTAGAGGTCTGGATCCTGAGTGACGAGACTGAGAGTGTTAACTGATACATACATACCTTATCGCTTGGTCTGTTGTAAAGGGGTGTAGAGACTGTGTACATTGGTGAGGGAGGAGGGGGAGGGGGTGGATGGGGGGAGTGACGTCACGAGGTCTTGTCGGCAAAGAACAATGGTCAGTGTTCCTCCTCCTCCCCCTTCTCCCCCTTCTTTTCGTCCTCCTCCTCCTCCCCCTTCTTCTCGTCCTCCTCCTCCTCCCCCTTCTCCCCATCCTCCTTCTCCTGGACCTCCTCGTGTTTTTATTTTCTTCTCCTTCCTCCTTCTCCTCCTGCTGACTGTTCTCTTCTTCTTCTTCTTCTTCTTCTTCTTCTCCAGCTGACCGTTCTCTTCTTTTTCTTCCTTCTCCTGGCCCTATTTATATTTTCCTTCTAGTGCTGACCCTTCCTGCTACTTTATCCTTTAGTCTAATCGAATTCTTCCTACTCCTGTTCCTGCTCCAATTCCTCGTCCTAAATATCCCATCCTATTCAGTCCTTATTTCTCATCCTTCTCTTTGCTCTTCCTTCTAACGATCCTACTACTACTACTACTACTTTCCTCCATCCCTTTCTAACCATCCTTCTACTCATTAACTTCATTCTTCTATTGACCATTTTATTAATCTTCCTGCTATCCTACTCCCTCCTCCTCCTCCTTCTCCTCCTCTTCCTTCTCCTAACCATCCTGCTACTCCTCTCCCCCTCCCTCCTCATCCTTCTGCTACTCTTTCTTCTTTTCCTGCTTGTCATTCTGGTATCCTCCTCCCCCTCTTCTTCTTCCTCCTCCTCCTAACCATCTTGCTACTCCTCTCCTCCTTTTTATCCTTCTGCTACTCTTTCTTCTTTTCCTGCTTGTCATTCTGGTACCCTCTTCCCCCCTTTCTTCTTCCTCCTCCTCCTCCTCCTCCTAACCATCTTGCTACTCCTCTCCTCCTTTTTATCCTTCTGCTACTCTTTCTTCTTTTCGTGCTGGTCATTCTGGTACCCTGCTCCCCCTCTTCTTCCTCCTCCTCCTCCTCCTCCTCCTAACCATCTTGCTACTCCTCTCCTCCTTTTTATCCTTCTGCTACTCTTTCTTCTTTTCCTGCTGGTCATTCTGGTACCCTGCTCCCCCTCTTCTTTCTCCTCCTCCTCCTCCCCCTTCTTCCTCCTCCTCCTCCTCCCTCTCTTCCTCCTCCTCCTCCTTCTTCTTCTGGTGGCCTGCCGCTGTCCGTCCCCAGTCCCTGATTAATGAGTCGACACACATCCTGCTGGCGCCTTGTGGTCTCTTTGGTCACGTCTCGTTACTGCAGATTAATTGTCCCTTTTGAATCCCCGCCGCCTGTGTTCTTAGGGCGTGTTTCTCCAAATGTATTCCCAGAGAAAGTACTTCATTAGGTTTATGTCAGTAGACGCAGCATAAAAAAAAATATATATATATGTACAGGATTGGTCATATTGCCAGGTACCAAATAGAAACAAGCTCTGTAATGGTGATATCAGTAGACTTGGCATGGTAATCAACACTGGCATGGGATTGATTTGTGCTGACAGTACAGTACAGCTGTACATGTCCCAAGGCAAGATAAAACATTTGGTTTTACTTGTCAATCTTTCATTTTGAAGTTTGACATTTATGAGATTAAAATGTTGTGACTGATAACTAGCTTTAACCAAGGTTAAGACAGACCTTACTCCTTACCTAACCTAACGTTACTCCTTACTTTTCACGAACGTCTTGGCTTCTGATAATACTTAAAAATATCACTGTCGTCTTCTTTGCTAGGTGAAAATTTGGTACTATCCTGTGTGTGGAGTGTGTGGTGAAGTACCTAAACACTAAAGAACTCTTGTGTTCTTCAAATTGTCAGGAACAGTAAGTGGAATTAAAGCTTCTTCATATTAATTAACTGATGCTCTGGATTTTGACTTTTCGTGCATATTGAAGCATCAAATCTTTTGATATAGTTCATGGAGAAATTTAATGCAGACGATGACATGAGGACATACAATGACTTGCCTTGAATTGTTATGTTTATCTCAACTTTGTAACCTTTCAGGAGATAATACCCTCTGGTCAGACTGAAATACCACTCATTATTCAAAACCATGCCATAAAACAAATTACATTAGTATACAAGAAAGGAACTTGCTTTGTAGCAGAGCTTGGAGGAATCAGTAGCCCTCCAATTTGACTACAAGGAATAGATCTCTTCAAGCAGACAACTGACACATTAATCATCTTTCTCTGAGTACCACCAGGTGATTTTTCTTGTCGAAGGGAACCATTACTCACTTATGTTGCGTTAAAACTATTTCAGTTTAACATTTAATTACAACTGGCGTCTCAGCGTCCATACTTAGACTAACGACACAGTTATACATGTCTCAGATTATGCCTAGGTGTGCAAAGGTTAAGGAGTGTCTTCAGAATATATTACAGGGGTTATTTGTTGTTGGTGTATTGATGGAGTACTACTTCTTCCAAACTATGACAGGAAACATATTTGTACATCGGTAAACCGTACGAGTGGAAGTCCTGTTTTTGTAGTTTGGATGGATCAGAAGCCCTACAATTCCTTTACAACGGATGACCCTTTTAAGATGTTCTAGGAATGCACTCTCAGCAGCCTCCTCTCGTTTTGACAACCTTATCTTTTATGCTTCGTAGTAGATTGTTGAGATGGCAATGCGATGCGACCACCAACCCGGGCAACCTGGCGAGGAGGCCGTAATGTATGGATGGTTACGAGGCTGCCGCTGTTCCCAGGCCCCTTGCAAATAAAGAGGAGATTAGTGAGGGCTCAAGTAGCAATTGCATCTTTTTTGCTACATCATTGCTTCGTTTTTGCTGCATCACCCACGGGATGAAGAACACATGGGCTACACACGTAGGATGCACACACACACGCATAGCAAAAGTAAATATGGGCACATATTCATGGGTAGTAGATTATCCACACACATAAGTAAAGCATATATTCAGGCACTTCTGTAATGTAAACAGGCACACACAAGCATACACCTACTAGAACAGGCATCCACACACACACACACACACACACACACACACACACACACACACACACACACACACACACACACACACACACACACACTCATACGCATTATAAACACAGGATGCACAAGTCTCTCTCGATCTTCCTGCCTCCATATACAAATAAATGCAGTCATCAAATTGCACGGCTATCGAATTGTACAAGTGTCCTCTGGCACCGTCACCCCTCTCGTCCAGCTTAACCTAAGGACTCCCGACCCAGCACTGGACGGGCTTAAAGGCGGTCAGGTGTGGTGCACAGGTGAGGGAGGGTGGAGAGACGCTTCTGCTGCTATACTGACTGTCCTGAGGGGCGGACCATGGGCAGGTAAACAATGGAAGGAAAAGGGCAAGACCTAGGGGCCCCTCGGTTAGCTCTTTTCATCCACCGTTTCCTATGCATGGCAGTTCGTCTAATCTGGTATGCATCTCACAGGATCTAAGCCCTTTTGAATGCACTCTTTCCACTAGGGCACTTTTTTACACCGACCTACATTTTTTTCTCCCGTTCTTCTTCTCTCTCTCCCCCCCCCCCCCCCACTCCCCTACCTCTCTCTGCAACTTTTTCAGTCTTTCCTCTCTCATACTCTTTCCTTTGCTCTCTCTCTCTCTCTCTCTCTCTCTCTCTCTCTCTCTCTCTCTCTCTCTCTAGTACAATACCTACCTTCATATTATTTTCCTCCTGGTATACAGGTTCTGGTTTGCAGTCTATTTGTTTTTTTATTAACTTATATTTTTGTATTATTCTATCTATATATATGTCTAGGCTACCTATCTATCTATCTAGCTATTACAATTTATCCACCTTTACATAATTTCGTCCATTTGGCGATCGGTCTGTATGTCTGTCCTACTTACCATGTGATTATACAACGGTCTATTTCTCTATCTAAATAAAACTGTCTATCGCTCTATCTATCAATCTTTTTATCTCTTATTAAGCATTATGTCTGGCTTTATCTATCTCTGTGTCTCTCTGTTTATCTACCTGCCTCATGCTTGACAAAATTCTCTCCATGTTCATGATAATATTCCATCAGGTAAGCTATAGAATGTCGTGGGAAACGTTTCTCACGCCTTCGTGGAGAGAAACGTTTTGGGAGGGCAGCTGGGGTGGTGATCTGAGTCGTACTGGTGGGCGGGGAGAAGAGTAAGGTGAGGAGCAGGACATATGGGAAGCTTTGGAGAGAGAGAGAGAGAGAGAGAGAGAGAGAGAGAGAGAGAGAGAGAGAGAGAGAGAGAGAGAGAGAGAGGGATTGGCTTTGACCTTTTCTCTTACATAATGATATCGAAGGAAATTGAGAGCTTTATAAGACTTTTACTAAAAGGACACAAGTGTTATGTAATGGAGGAAGATTGAGGCCAACAAATAGTCTTGAGAAAAAAGGAAAGTGGAACTAACTGGAACTGAAGTCTAATTATTGTGAAGTGAAATAAATTTTGACAAAATATAGGAAGATGTAACGAAAAATAATATGTAATGATGAAAATGAGGACAGTGAAGATACAATAATTATGAAAGGAATAATTGAAGGGCTAGTATAAAGTAATTAAAGAGTTTGTATAGATGAATGACGAATGTTTGTGATATGTGACAAAGAATGGTAAGGTGAAGGGTAATTAATGGTGATGATAAAAAACGTGGACGGAAGTAGATCAACCGGAAAGACGACATTAACGATAGCTGAAAAATGAGTTGTCTGGTAGAGTATACAGAAGGAGCAGAATATATGAATAATAAAAAAAAAGTAACTAAAAAAGTATGTAGATATATGGGGCGAGGTCACTGAGACAGGTAAAGGTGAAATAGTAGGAAAATCTTATCATAACTGATTTCAGAGTGAAGTTGTAAAGAATTCACCAGAGAAGTAAAGAACGGTGGTAAAGAAATTGGAGCAGACAGAAGTATAACGAACCCAACAGGAGAGAACTATAATATAATCCCGGGAAACACAAGCAAGGCAGACCGAAATCTCACGTATATTTTAGCAACGTTGACACGATTATTTATATATATATATATATATATATATATATATATATATATATATATATATATATATATATATATATATATATATATATATATATATATATATATATATATATATATAATATATATATATATACACACTGGACAGAACTAGTAAAATGAATAAATAAAAAAAGAAACATATAGACAGTTACATCCTCTCGTCCAGAAAATAAATGACAATTGGTGGAGAGTGGAAAGATACAGACAATTCTAATATGTTAAAGATGAAATAAGAATGACTTTGTTAGGTCAAGCTTTAAACATAAAAGTGGGTAATGACTGGTTGCTTAGAATATCCAAGTGGTAGATTCAGTAAAAAAAAACAAAAAAAACACCTATATATATTTTGACACTTTTGCTGGTGCAGGAGTATACAGTGTTCTTATTTGGTATCCAATTGGCCCGGGTTCGAGACATTCTATTTATCAAGCATAACCATTCCCATATATTTCTTTCGCCATGCAGTCTCTCCACTTATCCTTGCCTCTCATAGTCTACATCCTCTTCCATACATTTTCACAAAGGCATTCCACTCCATACCTCCATTACTCCATCCATACATTACCCTTCCCATCCATCCATCCATTCCCACTCCCATAATACATCCTCTCCCCCATACATCTTCCCATTACTTTCCCTTCCCTCCCCTTCCCTCCCCTCCCCTTCCCTTGGCTTGCCCTGGTTGACCTGCATATTGATGTCTGCAATTGTCCCATCAGCTGTGCCACCCCTTTTTCCAATTTTTTTTTATTTTACCCTTTTTTATGCATCCCCCTTGCCCTCCCTCCCCTCTGCCCTGTCCCTCTACAACAACGGCTACCCCTTGCAACAGTATGCAGGGGGGGAGCACCACCACCACCACCACCACTACCACCGACGATTATGCACGGCTCTTTTTTTCCCCTACCCTTTACGCATTGGGGTACGGTTTTTCATCCCTTCCTGCGCCTTTGCCCTGTTTTTTGCTGGGCTTAGCGAGATAGAGGAGAAGGAAAAAGAGGAGGAGGAAGAGGAGTAGGAGGAGGAGGAGGAGGAGGAGGAGGAAGAGGATGAGGTGGTGGAGGGACATGGGAGGTTGCCTACTTCTATTACAGTTCATTATATGTTGGATTATCGATATAAGCATTAACTTAATACTTTTTCGTGAGTTATGTTTTAGAATTGATGAATTATGTTTTAGCCTTGATTTTACGTGCTCTCGTAGCTCCTATAATCGGGTGGTAAGGTACTGACTAGTCCCTCCCCCCTCCCACTCTACTCCCTCTCTTATTCTCTCCCATACCCAAGACCTCACATTTTTTGCCCCTACTTACCCTCGGCTGCTACCCTCCCTAACACCCTATTTTCCGCCTTTCTTCGTTTGCAAATGCGGTATCTGACATTGTTGCAGGTAAATGCAGCTGTTGCATAGCGAAATGCAGCAGTTTCATAATGTTTCGGATGCACAAACTGCCTATTTGTAGTATTTCCTTTTATCTATTTACGTCCTGGGTATTTGAATTAAATTTCTCATGATAAGATAGTATTCCTTGTTATGTAAAATCATCCATGAGTTAGTCTGTGAGGGCATAGAGGTTCTTTTGAGGTTACTGGAGCTTCCCTCATCGCTCAGGTGAACCCAAACCAGTGAGTGGGACCCCCATAGTGTCATCCCCTCCACAGATATCACAACAATTATCAGCGCCACTGTGATATGCAGGCCTCGGCTGCAACTTAACTCTCCTCCCTCTTTACCTCCCCCCACCTTCCATGCCCCATACCCAGGTTCCCATGCTAAGTTGCATCGTCAGAAGAACTGCATTGGCCTCACACTACGACGACGGACTGCAGACGGAGAAGACCTTGAGGTGAGTGCCTGGCCTCCTCCACTGTCACCCCACCGAGGCTCAAGTACACTCGTCCCCCACTGTTACAAAGTCGAGTCATGCAAATGCAAGCGATTGTGTCTGGTCCGCCGCGGATAATAAGTGTGTGCGTTGTCTATATGGAGAGCTGCATTTGCATTCGTGAGGAGGGACTTTTCATCCTCTCTGTCTCTTCTTCTTCTTCTTCTTCTTCTTCTTCTTCTTCTTCTTCTTCTTCTTCTTCTTCTTCTTCTTCTGACTCGGCCAATGGTTACGGTGTTCAAGTGTTGTTGTTTTGGTGTAACACAAAACCGACTCTCAGGATGAAAACACAGGGCTGGACAAACTGTGTGTTTCTGCTTCACTACCTCAGTGCCACTTCACGTCATAGCAAAATGAACGAAGATTAACGACACAGAAATGTCTTACAACAAGTTATCGCACCATGAGTTATACTGCCTCATGAGCTTTGGTTCTTACTTTGCTCTACAGTATTATTCATGGTTGAACACCTGGTCATATTCACTATATTAGCTCATTATCATAAAACCCTTAGCGATAATGATTCATATTCAAATACTATTCATCTAATTATATGAGCTAAATAAAGATAGTCAGCAATGGAAACTCAGTCATACCCTACGGTCACTAATGCCTTCATTCCTCATTATAAAGATATGTATCATCAGAACACGTAATTATTGTATCATTCTCAGAAAGTAAATGCAAAAAAAATATGAGAAGAGTGAGACAACTGGTGATGTGTGTGCATGTGTGTTATGTGTGCTTGTGGGTGGATGTCTGTCTGTCTGTGTTTATGTGTGCTTGTGGGTGGATGTCTGTCTGTCAGTGTGTGTGTGTGTGTGTGTGTGTGTGTGCTTGTGGGTGGATGTCTGTCTGTCTGTGTTTGTGTGTGTGTGGGTGGATGTCTGTCTGTGTGTGTGTGTGTGTGTGTGTGTGTGTGTGTGTGTGTGTGTGTAAAAGTTCATTATTGTGGATGTAATGCAGATATCTTATATAGTGCATGCATATTCATCATCATGTTGCCTTTTTATGCATCATCATTGAGCAAAAAGTATGTAATGAAAGTAAAGAGATCAGTGTGTATGTGTGTGTATATATTTGTGTATGTGTTTCTGTGATAGCAACTTAGTATGTGTGTCTGTGTATGTGTTTCTTGTCTTCAGGTATTTGTAGAGAGAGAGAGAGAGAGCGAGAGAGCGAGCGAGCGAGAGAGTGAAGGAGGGAGCGAGGGAGAGCGAGGGAGAGCGAGGGCTGGTCAAGCGTTGAGGTGGAGGGAGAGTCTGCAGGTGGGTAAGTAGGTCTATGCAAGTGAGCCATGGCAACCTAAGTTTCCCAGTTTCTCTCGTATGTCGCCAACGTTTTCCCTCACACCATCTCGCCGCTTCGTTGAATTTGAGCATCTCCTGGTGAGTGTGTTATGTTGGAGCGTGTCACGTGAGCACCACAGAGTGATTTATGATGACTATAAAGTAGTGAACGAGTGAAAAAAGCAAAATAAGACGTGAAGGGGGCGAGCGGGGTCGTCTGCGGCGTCTTGTGCCTCGTTCTTCGATTTCTTGAGAGGTCTGGCGCTGGTGCTCAAGTTCCTCAAGAGATGGCGTGGGGGCCTCCTTTCCCCGGGATGCTTGCCTAAAGTGATGGTCATATATAAGGCTCACAAAATGGCAGTTAGTCGAAGTAAAACACACTTGGGTAAAATATGGCTGCCAGGGAGTCATTAAATGAATCTAGGGGGATTAAAATGTTTGCATTGTTCGGGCCGCCACAGAGCGAGATAGATAAGGAGAAGGACGGTAATTACTTGAAAGGGAGGATGGAGGGAGGGTGGGGGGGGGGGGTGAATGTAAGGAGGGGGGGGGGTGAGTCGGCCGGCGCTCACACAGTTGCGTGATGATTGTCTTGGCCGGTAAAAATGCCATTCCGTTAAGAAGGGGCGGCGGACTTGTGCTATTGTGGGGCTCAGGCACGGCTGCGGGGAATGGGGCCTTATTTCCGGCGGAGGGCCATTACCTCCACAAAATATGGCCCTCCCGCCGAAGAGTGCCGCGGTAAAAGGAGCTTCAGAGAGGGCCATTGGCATCGTAAAACTCGGCCGCCACACTTAACTGGAATGGCTTCAGCCTGGTCATAAACTTGCGCCACCAGATTCTACGCGCAGTTTGAAGAGTCGTTTCGCGGACCTGGGGAGGAGGAGGAGGAGGAGGAGGAGGAGGAGAAGGTGGAAGAAGAGGAAGAGGAGGTGGAGGAGGAGGAGGAGTAGTGGGCAGGTTAGGTTAGGTTATGCTGGCGCAGTTTATTTCTTAAATTTTTTTCCCCTCTTTTTTTTTTCCCTTCCCTCCCTTGCCTTGTTTGGGTCATGCATACACGCGCGGCCCCTGATTGCTTGCCCGGCTGTTTTACGGTGTTGTTTATGATGCACTTTGACGAGGCAAGAGGCTGGCTGGCTGGCTGGTGGTGGTCCTGTGTGTGTGTGTGTGTGTGTGTACGTACTAACACACATACACACACACAGAGTAAGAGAGGGCCGGCATGCGGTGGTAGAAGTGTCCTGCAGTCCGTATTAATTCATGCCACAACTTTGTTCCCTCATTATTTTTTTTATTTCCCTCTCTCTCCTCCCTCATCATGATTATTGTTGCATTCCTTTTGTAACCCTCCTCCTTACTAACTCGACTTCCCTCTCCCTCTCCCTCTCCACGTTGCCTTGCCTTGCCTTTCCTTGCCTTGCCTGACCTGTTCATTATTCTATGGTTGTTCGTCTGTCGAGTGTATTTGCGTTGCTTCTGGCCTGGTGTTGCATTTTGCCATTTCCGTCGCTTTTGCTGTATTTACCCTCCTTCTCTTCTGTTTACGGTTCGCTCTCGTGGTACTGATTGGTTGGTATTTCCAGGGACTCGACATCAGCTTTCTCATTTTGTGTCTAGTTGTTTTATTTTTTTATATTTAATCTCTCCCTCACACGCCCTCTCTTTCACTCGTCTTCCTCTCTTTCTCTCGAGCGCACTCACTCATTCTCTTTCTGTCTCTCTTAGTTCATCTCTCCCTAAAGTTTTTCTATGTTTCTCTCATTCACTACAGCTCTTTATAGTTATGTTTTTTCTTGCCATCAATCTATCTATTTACTTACCTATCTCTATCTATCTATCTATCCATCTATTTATCTATTTGTCTATATGTCTGCATCTTTACTTTAGGGGAAACAAAAAGGAAATGAGGAGGAGGAGGAGGAGGAAGAGGAGGAGAAGGAGGAGGAGGAGGAGACACAATCGAGAAAACAAATGCACAAAAAAAAAAAAAAAAAAAAAAAACTCACGTGAATGCGGTAATGTACTGTTGGCAATTAGGAGCCACAGATTTTTCCTAAGCACTCCAAGAAACAGGCGACCTTTATTCAGCTGATACAGAATAACATTATATATATCTCATGGTTTGGAGGACCCGGTATTCTCCTTATATAATTATATGTAACAAAAGTATATTATCCCCTTCATGTTATCTGGGTGGAAAAGGCTTCTTCTTCTCTTATCAAACACACTTTCCTACACTCCTTTTCCTTCTCTTGGTGTGTGTGTCTGTCTTACCCATTTTGTCGAACGTTTTACCCATTCAATTACCAATGTTTGTCTTATCATCAATTATCTCTCCAATTTTAGTCATTCCCTCTTTATTATTATTATTATTATCTGTTTATACAAATGTCTTACCATTCTTCTTTAATCAACTTCATGGTCCTTTCACTGTCTCTGCAAGTTGTACCCATGCCTCTTCCAGTGTCCCGTTTTCACCCATTATCTTACCCATATTTCCATTTTCTGTGTCTGTCTTGCCAATTTGCTGTCTCCAGTTTTTATGCATCCCTTTCCATTGCCCATTATCCTCTCTGTTTCATTCCATTATCTCCCACTTCCTTACTTCTGCGACTATGCTCTCTCTCTCTCTCTCTCTCTCTCTCTCTCTCTCTCTCTCTCTCTCTCTCTCTCTCTCTCTCTCTCGTCTCTCTCTCTCTCTCTCTCTCTCTTGTAGCATTAGAGGAAAAGACACCGACGGTAGGAAGGTGATCCCAAATTCACTCTTTTTCTCTCCCTTTCCTTTATCCCATCTCGTCTAATCTATAAGGCTTTTCTTCCCTTCTCCCTTTTCTATTGCCTCTTCTCCAACTTATTAAATCTTCTTTATACTTACCCCATTCCCCTGTTCCCTTTCCTCTTCTAACCCATTCATTAATCTCCTTTCTTTCTAACTTTCCCCCATCACTTCCACCACCTATGCTAACCCATTCACTAATTCCCGACCTCCTTCTTCACCCTCTTACCACATCTTACTTACCATTCCCTCCTTCCTTCCTTCCTTCCTTCCTTCCTTCCTATTCTTCCTCTACTTCCAACCCTCCTTGCCTCTTCCAGTTACATGCCACCTCTCTCACTTCCTCTTCATATCCCCGTCCTCATTTCACTTTTATGTCCACCTCGCCATTACTTTACACTCTCCATGCCGTCTCGTCTCCATTTCGTCCCCATTTCACTTCTCCTCACTCTATTTCGTCCCCTCTCCATTTCGTCCCCCTTTACTTTTCCCCCTCTATTTC
>JAWQEG010004461.1:0-40000 GCA_033782935.1 Petrolisthes cinctipes
GGGGAGGGAAAGAGAGGAGTGAGGAGAAAGGAGGGGAGGGAAAGAGAGGAGAAAGGAGGGTAGGGAAAGAGAGAGAAAGGAGGGGAGGGAAAGAGAGGAGTGAGGAAGGGAGAGGAGAAAGGAGGGGAGGGAAAGACAGGAGAAAGGAGGAGAGGGAAAGATAGGAGTGAGGAGGAGTGAGGAGAAAGGAGGGGAGGGAAAGACAGGAGTGAGGAAGGGGAGGAGAAAGGAGGGGAGGGAAAGGAGTAAGGAAGGAAGGAAAAGAGAGGAGAAAGGAGGGGAGGGGAGGGAAAGAGAGGAGGGGGAATGAAGAGGAGAAAGGAGGGGAGGGAATTTGGAGCTCCACCACAACATAACTATACCCCAACACTACACCCCCCCCCCCAACCACCACACATAATTATACCCCAACTACAACAACCCCCACCAGTACCCCCCCCTCCACCCGACTATCACCACAACCCCTCCCCATCACCCCCAACCCCCCACCAACCCTACCCCTCCTATCCTATCACGTTCTATTTAGTTCACATTAATAAAACAGTCTCGTCTCTTTGGTTGAAATTGGGGCTACTGATTCCTCCAAACCACTCCAGGAAACAGACCCCCACACTTGTATAATAATCAGCCTTCTATAATCTGGTTTCATGTAGTTATTTGGAGGGCTTCACAAACTCCACTTACCCTCCAACACTTTTTTGTTTACATTAATTAAGGGACCCTGTGATGTATGTAGTCAGAAAATTGGAGGTTAGTTAGTGAGTGAGTCCTTCAAATATTGCCACGAAACAACACACACACACACACCTATAATTATGGAAGGAGGAGCTGTTGTTTCGTGGCATGGTCAGGGGAATCAGAAGCCTCCATCTAGTTTTCATACACGATCACAGGGTACTTAAAGTTGCCTTGTCTGTTTGTCTCCTCCGTCGGTCTCAAAGTCGTGTCAACTCGCCTCACTTTATGTTTTTGTGTGTATTTAACTGTGTGTGTGTGTGTGTGGTGTATTTAACAGTGTGTGTGTGCGTGTGTGTGTGTGTGTGTGTGTGTGTATATGTGTGTGTGTTTAACTGCATGTGTGTGTGTGTGTGTGTGTGTGTGTGTGTGTGTGTGTGTGTGTGTGTGTGTGTGTGTGTGTCAATATATGTAAGAGTGAGTGTGCATGAGTGTGTGTTTGTGTGGTGAATAATATTATATGAGTGTGGCATGAGTGTGTGTATTTGGATGTAACTGTGTGTGTGTGTGTGTGTGTGTGTGTGTGTGTGTGTGTGTGTGTGATGCTGTAACGAGGCACCATGTTATCAGGGCACAGATTAAGAGATAGTGGTTATCATAGCCAAGGAGGAGGAAGGTAGGGAGAGGAAGAGGAGACAGATAGCAGGGAGGAGGAAGGAGATAGATAGAAGGGAGGAGGAAGGAGGAGGAGGAGACAGATAGAAGGGAGGAGGAAGACAAAGAGAGAGAGAGAGAGAGAGAGAGAGAGAGAGAGAGAGAGAGAGAGAGAGAGAGAGAGAGAGAGAGAGAGAGAGAGAGAGAGAGAGAGAGAGAGAGAGAGAGAGAGAGAGAGAGAGAGAGAGAGAGAGAGAGAGAGAGAGAGAGAGAGAGAGAGAGAGAGTGTGAGTGTGTGTTGTGTGTGTGTGTGTGTGTGTGTGTGTGTGTGTGTGTGTGTGTGTGTGTGTGTGTGTGTGTGTGTGTGTGTGTGTGTGTGTGACCTTGGTTTAGAGTTGTTTGTTCAGGTGTGTATTATCAGGTGTGTGTCTTAATTAACATTACCTATAAATCAATACACTGTATCTACCTACACCTGACTCACTCCACCAACACCAACTCACTTCTCTGTACGTGTGTGTGTGTGTGTGTGTGTGTGTGTGAGAGAGAGAAAGATAGAGAAAGAAAGAATATATTTAGTTTTGTGTGTGAGAAAATATTTGGATTTGTGTGTGTGTGTGTGTGAGAGAGAGAGAGAGAGTATATTTCGATTTGTGTGTGTGAGGGAGAGAAAATAAATAGATTTGTGTGTGTGAGAGATTTTTTTCTATGTGTGTGTATTTGGATATTTGTGTGTGTGAGAGATAGAAATGGTTTCATTTGTGTGTGTCTATGTGTGTGTGTGGTTTGATATGTATTTTTTTACCAAGGATAATGAATGAATGATATTGATATTATGGTAGTGGTGGTGGTGATGGTGGTGGTAGTGGTGGTGTTAGTGGTGGTGGTGGTCGGTTCACAGGTGGCTAATTACTGTTCTTCTCATCACTAACTTCAAGAACAAGTTTACATCCGCTCTCCCCAGGTGTGTGTGTGTGTGTGAGAGAGAGAGAGAGAGAGAGAGAGAGAGAGAGAGAGAGAGAGAGAGAGAGAGAGAGAGAGAGAGATTTGTGTAATTTTTTGTGGACAACTTTGGAACCACCATAGGAATCCTAAATACAATCGTGTGTAGGCTACTAAATGATTGTTTACTCTCTCTCTCTCTCTCTCTCTCTCTCTCGCTCTCTCTCTCTCTCTCTCTCTCCCTCTCTCACTCTTTCTTTTCCTCCCTCCCTCTCTCTTTTCCTCTTCCCTTCTCTTTCTCTCTCTCTCCTTCACTCTTTTCCTCCCTCCCTCTCTTTATTTCATTCTTTTCCTCTTCTTTTTCTATCTCTCTTTAACTCTCTTTTCATCTCTCTCTCTCTCTCTCTCTCTCTCTCTCTCTCTACTCCACCAACTTGTCTCTTCCTAGCATAGTTACTTCTCATAGTTATATCTGTTACCTGCTGCTCTCCCTTTACTAGTCACTCTCACTCCCCTCACTCACCCAAGTCACTCTCACTCCCCCTCTCACTTACCTGTCTAACTACTCCCTCTCCCTAGTCACTCTCACTCCCCCTCTCACTTACCTGTCTAACTACTCCCTCTCCCTAGTCACTCTCACTCCCCCCTCCCTCCAAAACACTCCCCCCTCTCCCTCGTATCTCTCATTTCCCCTCTTCCTTCTCCCTCTCCCCTGCTCCACTTTATAACCCCCTCTCCACACTCCCCTCTCCCTTTTGTAACCCCCCCTCCACACTCCCCCTCTCCCTTCGTAACCCCCCCTCCACCCCCTCCATCCTCTCCCTTTGTAACCTCCCCCTCCACCCCTCCACCCTCCCCCTCTCATCTTACATTCTTCACCTTCCTCGCCATCTTGCATTCCCCCCTGCCCTGCCCCCCCTCCCCCCCCCCCTATAAACATCCTTGTCTCACCCCCTGCCGAGACTGGTTTGGACCACAAATACACACACACACACTCCTATGCTTACCCCTCTCCTCCTCCTACCTCCCCCTCTTTCTTTTCCTCTCCTTCTTCTTTCTCCTGCCTCCCCTCTCCTCCTCTTCATCCTACCTCCCCTCTCCCCTTTTCCCTCTTCTCCTCTTCCTCCTGTTTCCCCCTCCTTCCTCCTCCTACCTCCACTCTCCCCCTTTTCCCCTCTCCTCCTCTTCCTCCTGCCCCCCCTCTCTTTTATCCTCCTGCATCCCCCTCTCCCCCTCTTCCTCCTCCTACATCCACTCTCTCCTTTTTCCCCTCTCCTCCTCTTCCTCCTGCATCCCCCTCTCCCCCTCTTCCTCCTTCTACTTCCCCTCTCCCCCCTTTCCTCTTACCACCTTCACACGACATGTAACCCCCCCCCCTTTTGATCTTATCCCAAAGTTGCAGAGGAGGAGGAGAAAGAGAAATGAAGGAGAGAAGGAGGAGGGAGGAGAAAGAGAAATGAAGGAGAGAAGGAGGAGGAGGAGAAAGAGAAATGAAGGAGAGAAGGAGGAGGAGGAGGAAAGAGGGAGGGAGAGAAGGAGGAGGATGAAAAGAAAGAGAAAAGAGGAAGAGAATGATATGGAGGAGGAGGAGGAAAGAGGAAGGGAGGGAGGGAGAGGAGGAGGAGGAGAAGAAAGAGAAAAGAGGGAGAGAAGGAGGAGGAGAGGGAGGAGGAGAAGAGAATTGGGAGAGAAAGACGGGGAGAAGGAGGATGAGGAGAAAGAGAAATGAGGGAGAGAAAGAGAAGGAAGAGGAGGAGGAAAAGAAGGAAGAGAAGGGATATAAGGAGGGAGGAAGAGGAGGAGGAGAAGGATATGAGAAGGAAGAGAAGAAAGAGGAGGGATATAAGGAGGAGGAAGAGAAATAGGAGGAGGAGGAGGAAGAGAAATAGGAGGAGGAGGAAGAGAAGGAAGAGAAATAGGAAGAGGAGGAAGAGAAGGAGGGGGAAGAGAAGGAAGAGAAGGAAGAAGAAAAGGAAGAGGAGGGATATAAGGAGGAAGAGAAAGAAGAGAAATAGGAGGAGGAGGAAGAGAAGGAGGAGGAAGAGAAGGAAGAGAAATAGGAGGAGGAGGAGGGTTATAATTTATACTGTTTTTAAGTGAATTATAAAACTACATGGGGAACAACAACAACTACAACAACAACAACAACTACAACAACAACTACAACAACAACAACTACAACAACAACAACAACTACTACCAATTCCTCCAAACTCTGCCACGAAACAACAACAACAACTACAACAACAACAACAACATCAACAACAACAACAACACTGAGGTTTGTGTGTTTCGTGGCATAGTTTGGAGGAATCAGTACCAATTTCATTAAGGGGGTGCGGGAGTAGGGGGACAGGCTTGGGGGGGGGGTTTGGGGGGTGCTGGAATAGGGGGGGGACAGGCTTGGGTGGTGGTGGGGGGGTGTAGAAAGCCTGTCCCCTATTCCCGCACCCCCCTAACCCCCCCCCCAAGCCTGTCCCCCTACTCCCGCACCCCTCAAAAATCCCTGCACCCCCCTAACACCCCCCCCCCCAAGCATGTCCCCCCCTATTCCCGTGTACAAAATTTGGGATGATCCGGAATAAAAAAATAAAAAAATAAAATACCATTAAATAAATAAATAAGAGAAACATAAATAAATAAGTAAGTAAAAATAAAAACAAATAAATAAAATAAGTGAAAATAAACTCAGATAAATAAATAATTAAAAATAAAAACAAATACATAAATAAGTAAAAATAAACTCAAATAAATGAATAAATAAAATACAATAAATAAACCTATAATCAATTCAATATATTTATGACACGAAATTGGAGTTTATTCATACAAAAAATTGGAAGTCAACTCACATATATATACAATATAGATAAGTTTAGGTACAATTTTATTTTTTACAGTAAAATGAGTCGCACGTAGACACACACACAAAAAAAAAATAAAAAAAAAAATAAAAAAAAAATAACACACACACACACACGGGTATACAAACAGCTGAAAAACACGTGCAACAGCGAGGTCATATAGCGCCAGAAGAGAGCCGTATAGGGAGGGAAGTCATCGAACCGGAAACACATAGGGCTATATTCAAGAACATCCGTAGTGTATACGATGGTGTGGCATCAGTATGACGACTTTATTGATTTTATATGGAGCCATCGTACCGGTACCACACTATTGTATGCACCATGAATGAATGTCCTTGCATACGGCCCATACTACCACGAAAGGGGATAAAGAAACATTTCATTTTTTTGCTTTTTAGGTTTATTTTATATATATAATCTAAGAGTGATAATTAAATCTAATGTGTTGTGTTAGTGCCGCCTCATAACCAAGGCTAAAGGTCATCATCATATCTTTATCTAACTAACATCACTAACATCACATCACAACACAACACTGGGCAGAAGTCCAACTATGCTGAAATATATCTACAAGTGAGGTATTTGTATGCAGGAAAGCAGTTTACAACACGAAATACTGCTAAGAAAGCTGTAAAGAGTAGAACCACCATGAATAATTCGTGTTGTTTAATGGTATCTAGCCTAAGTTTGAGTTAGGAAAAAATGTGAATTAGTTGTATATAAAGCTATAATATTTCGAATTTGGTGTTTGTATTCTTTAGTTACGTAGTGTATACAGTCGGCAAAAAAAGTTTCGTTACCATCCTTTTAACAGTATGATGTAATGTTAGCACGCCTGATGACACAAGGGCCACCCAGGCCCACCCTCTGTGCCCCTCCCTCAGTGTCTCATGGGCAGACTAGTAGGGAATAGGGATGATGTTCTTTCACCCAGTGCTATTTTTTCTGGGTATTTCACGGTTATTCTTGTTCTAAAATACTCAAATACATTTCCTTATGTTTATTAATGTATAGTTAAATAGTAAGAGTTCTTGAGCACTCTAAATTTAATTTAAAATCAGTTACATTTTTTATATAAAAAAGAAACTAAATGCGTTGTGCTGAGTTTTCACTGCCGCGGCCCACATATTATCAGCCGGGGCAAAGACGATACCTTTCTCGGATGACAAGGCACAGCTGCCCAGTTTGCGGAGTACCAACCCTACCCTGCTTACTGATGTTAAACTTAATGTAAGGGTGGTACCGAAGCTTTTTTTGCCGACTGTACAAAATAATACACGTAAGATGATTGTCTTTTAAATTAAATAGAACTAGAGCTTTAATAAGCAATATCAACAGAAAAGACTATCGTTGTAGTAGGAACATATGCGGTAGACATGAGCCGTCATCTTGGTCTCAGCTATATTGAAGGAGCCAAAAATCACAGTTCGGCAGCTTCACTTTTCTCCACTGGATTACTGAGCAATACCTCCTCCACCTATACTTCCTCCTCTACCTCCATGGGTATGAACGCGTGCTGGAATGGCATTGGGGTGCGGAGGAGGGGCAAGTGCCAGGTCGTTTGTTTATCCTCGTGTCCTGCTTCCTTCCTGGCGAACTGGGTCATGGTGGATGAGGAGTCGGAGTCGGCGGCGTAGTAGAATTGGCTGGCAATATACCAAATACAGATGACGAAGGTCAGGAACGAAATACCCATGACGATGAATTCCTGAAAATGCACTGGCAAGGGAAATGATCTCTGGTTTTCCTCCAGCCAGTTGACGAGACATAGGTGGTATACCAGTTGTTGGACGAAGTTATTCTCGGTGACTGATCCACAAGCCTTCACTGAGTTTTGGATAGTTGACAACACACCAAACTGAGACACAGCATTCATCAGCAGATTTTCTGAGAGGCACACAAACAAGAAGCGGTGCATTTCCAGAACAAAGGTAGACATAAGCACAACCAAAATCCATTGAAAATAGAAGTGAAATGCCATTATGATCAATTAACTTATGTGTTCCTTTAAGACTGCTTAACAGATTCTTGTTAATTATGTCGTCAGTAAATTATTCCATGTTTGGAATTCAACCAATATAGTTATTTATAGTCATTCCGGAACCTGAAACTGTAATACTGTAATTGGCAATGCACTTTTCCCATGGCATGAGTGAAGAGAAAATAACTGTGGTAGCCTAGATAGAAAATAATTGTGTTTGGTAACAAACTAGTAGATATAGATGTGGTGGTGGGTAGAGAAGTGAATTGATGGTAATGCATGTGTTATTGGTGGGTTGTGAAGATGTGTGGTGGGTGGTTGTTGTTCTTGTTGGTGGGTTGTGAAGATGTGTGGTGGGTGGTTGTTGTTCTTGTTGGTGGGTTGTGAAGATGTGTGGTGGGTGGTTGTTGTTCTGGTTGGTGGGTTGTGAAGATGTGTGGTGGGTGGTTGTTGTTCTTGTTGGTGGGTTGTGAAGATGTGTGGTGGGTGGTGGTTGTTCTGGTTGGTGGGTTGTGAAGATGTGTGGTGGGTGGTTGTTGTTCTTGTTGGTGGGTTGTGAAGATGTGTGGTGGGTGGTGGTTGTTCTGGTTGGTGGGTTGTGAAGATGTGTGGTGGGTGGTTGTTGTTCTTGTTGGTGGGTTGTGAAGATGTGTGGTGGGTGGTGGTTGTTCTGGTTGGTGGGTTGTGAAGATGTGTGGTGGGGGGTTGTTGTTCTTGTTGGTGGGTTGTGAAGATGTGTGGTGGGGGGTTGTTGTTGTTGGGTTGTGAAGATGTGTGGTGGGTGGTGATAATGTGTTGGTGGGTTGTGAAGATGTGTGGTGGGTGGTAAAGATGTTATAGTGGGTGGTAAAACCTGAGAAATCATTTGGTGGTCTTCAATGAGACATCATCATAT
Source organism: Petrolisthes cinctipes (assembly GCA_033782935.1). NCBI lineage: Eukaryota > Metazoa > Arthropoda > Malacostraca > Decapoda > Porcellanidae > Petrolisthes > Petrolisthes cinctipes. The sequence continues at coordinate 8,015 of JAWQEG010004461.1, forward strand.
CTTTATCTAACTAACATCACTAACATCACATCACAACACAACACTGGGAGTCCAGAGGGTTTCTCATACCTCCATCTCTGAATCCTGGTTGTTGTTATTGTTGTTGTTACGCTGGGGGAGGGGGGTACGGAGTACGGGGATATGTGGTTCTGGTGTTAACTCGTGCTGGAATGGCATTGGGGTGCGGAGGAGGGGCAAGTGCCAGGTCGTTTGTTTATCCTCGTGTCCTGCTTCCTTCCTGGCGAACTGGGTCATGGTGGATGAGGAGTCGGAGTCGGCGGCGTAGTAGAATTGGCTGGCAATATACCAAATACAGATGACGAAGGTCAGGAACGAAATACCCATGACGATGAATTCCTGAAAATGCACTGGCAAGGGAAATGATCTCTGGTTTTCCTCCAGCCAGTTGACGAGACATAGGTGGTATACCAGTTGTTGGACGAAGTTATTCTCGGTGACTGATCCACAAGCCTTCACTGAGTTTTGGATAGTTGACAACACACCAAACTGAGACACAGCATTCATCAGCAGATTTTCTGAGAGGCACACAAACAAGAAGCGGTGCATTTCCAGAACAAAGGTAGACATAAGCACAACCAAAATCCATTGAAAATAGAAGTGAAATGCCATTATGATCAATTAACTTATGTGTTCCTTTAAGACTGCTTAACAGATTCTTGTTAATTATGTCGTCAGTAAATTATTCCATGTTTGGAATTCAACCAATATAGTTATTTATAGTCATTCCGGAACCTGAAACTGTAATACTGTAATTGGCAATGCACTTTTCCCATGGCATGAGTGGAGAGAAAATAACTGTGGTAGCCTAGATAGAAAATAATTGTGGTTGGTAACAAACTAGTAGATATAGATGTGGTGGTGGGTAGAGAAGTGAATTGATGGTAATGCATGTGTTATTGGTGGGTTGTGAAGATGTGTGGTGGGTGGTTGTTGTTCTTGTTGGTGGGTTGTGAAGATGTGTGGTGGGTGGTTGTTGTTCTTGTTGGTGGGTTGTGAAGATGTGTGGTGGGTGGTTGTTGTTCTTGTTGGTGGGTTGTGAAGATGTGTGGTGGGTGGTTGTTGTTCTGGTTGGTGGGTTGTGAAGATGTGTGGTGGGTGGTTGTTGTTCTGGTTGGTGGGTTGTGAAGATGTGTGGTGGGTGGTTGTTGTTCTTGTTGGTGGGTTGTGAAGATGTGTGGTGGGTGGTGGTTGTTCTGGTTGGTGGGTTGTGAAGATGTGTGGTGGGTGGTGGTTGTTCTTGTTGGTGGGTTGTGAAGATGTGTGGTGGGTGGTTGTTGTTCTTGTTGGTGGGTTGTGAAGATGTGTGGTGGGGGGTTGTTGTTCTTGTTGGTGGGTTGTGAAGATGTGTGGTGGGGGGTTGTTGTTGTTGGGTTGTGAAGATGTGTGGTGGGTGGTGATAATGTGTTGGTGGGTTGTGAAGATGTGTGGTGGGTGGTAAAGATGTTATAGTGGGTGGTAAAACCTGAGAAATCATTTGGTGGTCTTCAATGAGACATCATCATATCTTTATCTAACTAACATCACTAACATCACATCACAACACAACACTGGGAGTCCAGAGGGTTTCTCATACCTCCATCTCTGAATCCTGGTTGTTGTTATTGTTGTTGTTACGCTGGGGGAGGGGGGTACGGAGTACGGGGATATGTGGTTCTGGTGTTAACTCGTGCTGGAATGGCATTGGGGTGCGGAGGAGGGGCAAGTGCCAGGTCGTTTGTTTATCCTCGTGTCCTGCTTCCTTCCTGGCGAACTGGGTCATGGTGGATGAGGAGTCGGAGTCGGCGGCGTAGTAGAATTGGCTGGCAATATACCAAATACAGATGACGAAGGTCAGGAACGAAATACCCATGACGATGAATTCCTGAAAATGCACTGGCAAGGGAAATGATCTCTGGTTTTCCTCCAGCCAGTTGACGAGACATAGGTGGTATACCAGTTGTTGGACGAAGTTATTCTCGGTGACTGATCCACAAGCCTTCACTGAGTTTTGGATAGTTGACAACACACCAAACTGAGACACAGCATTCATCAGCAGATTTTCTGAGAGGCACACAAACAAGAAGCGGTGCATTTCCAGAACAAAGGTAGACATAAGCACAACCAAAATCCATTGAAAATAGAAGTGAAATGCCATTATGATCAATTAACTTATGTGTTCCTTTAAGACTGCTTAACAGATTCTTGTTAATTATGTCGTCAGTAAATTATTCCATGTTTGGAATTCAACCAATATAGTTATTTATAGTCATTCCGGAACCTGAAACTGTAATACTGTAATTGGCAATGCACTTTTCCCATGGCATGAGTGGAGAGAAAATAACTGTGGTAGCCTAGATAGAAAATAATTGTGGTTGGTAACAAACTAGTAGATATAGATGTGGTGGTGGGTAGAGAAGTGAATTGATGGTAATGCATGTGTTATTGGTGGGTTGTGAAGATGTGTGGTGGGTGGTTGTTGTTCTTGTTGGTGGGTTGTGAAGATGTGTGGTGGGTGGTTGTTGTTCTTGTTGGTGGGTTGTGAAGATGTGTGGTGGGTGGTTGTTGTTCTGGTTGGTGGGTTGTGAAGATGTGTGGTGGGTTGTGTAGATGTGTGGTGGGTGGTGGTTGTTCTGGTTGGTGGGTTGTGAAGATGTGTGGTGGGGGGTTGTTGTTCTTGTTGGTGGGTTGTGAAGATGTGTGGTGGGGGGTTGTTGTTGTTGGGTTGTGAAGATGTGTGGTGGGTGGTGATAATGTGTTGGTGGGTTGTGAAGATGTGTGGTGGGTGGTAAAGATGTTATAGTGGGTGGTAAAACCTGAGAAATCATTTGGTGGTCTTCAATGAGACATCATCATATCTTTATCTAACTAACATCACTAACATCACATCACAACACAACACTGGGAGTCCAGAGGGTTTCTCATACCTCCATCTCTGAATCCTGGTTGTTGTTATTGTTGTTGTTACGCTGGGGGAGGGGGGTACGGAGTACGGGGATATGTGGTTCTGGTGTTAACTCGTGCTGGAATGGCATTGGGGTGCGGAGGAGGGGCAAGTGCCAGGTCGTTTGTTTATCCTCGTGTCCTGCTTCCTTCCTGGCGAACTGGGTCATGGTGGATGAGGAGTCGGAGTCGGCGGCGTAGTAGAATTGGCTGGCAATATTCCAAATACAAATGGCGACGGTCAGGACCAAAATACCCATGACGATGAATTCCTGAAAATACACTGGCAAGGAAAATGATCTCTGGTTTTCCTCCAGCCAGTTGACGAGACATTGGTGGTATACCAGTTGTTGGACGAAGTTATTCTCGGGGACTGATCCACAAGCCTTCACTGAGTTTTGGATAGCTGACAACACACCAAACTGAGACATAGCATTCATCAGCAGCTTTTGTGAGTCGAACAAAATAAAGAAGCGGTACAATTCCAGAGCCAAGGTAGACAGAAGCCCAAACAACAACATCCATTGGAAATTGAAGTGAAATGCCATTATGATCAATTAACTTATGTGTTCCTTTAAGATTGCTTAAAAGATTCTTGTTAATTATGTCGTCAGTAAATTATTCCATGTTTGGAATTCAACCAATATAGTTATTTATAGTCATTCCGGAACCTGAAACTGTAATACTGTAATTGGCAATGCACTTTTCCCATGGCATGAGTGAAGAGAAAATAACTGTGGTAGCCTAGATTGAAAATAATTGTGGTTGGTAACAAACTAGTAGATATAGATGTGGTGGTGGGTAGAGAAGTGAATTGATGGTAATGCATGTGTTATTGGTGGGTTGTGAAGATGTGTGGTGGGTGGTTGTTGTTCTGGTTGGTGGGTTGTGAAGATGTGTGGTGGGTGGTGGTTGTTCTTGTTGGTGGGTTGTGAAGATGTGTGGTGGGTGGTGGTTGTTCTGGTTGGTGGGTTGTGAAGATGTGTGGTGAAGTTGTGTGGTTGTTGGTAGTTGTTGTTGTTGGTGGGTTGTGAAGATGTGTGGTGGGTGGTAAAGATGTGTGGTGGGTGGTAAAGATGTGTGGTGTGTGGTGAAGATGTTATAGTGGGTGATGAAGATGTATGGTGGGTGGTGAAGATATGTAATGAGTGGTGAAGATGTTATAGTGGGTGGTGAAGCTTGAGAAAACATTTCAATGAGGGACTAGGTATAAAATGAAGTGGTTGGTAATGGAGAAAAAAAAAAAGCTTTGGAAAACATTTGGTGGTCTTCAATGAGGGACTGGGTGTATAAAATGAAGTCAAGTAAGTGGTGGATACAAACAACAATTATTTATTTATTCATTCATCCCAATTCTGCCGGACGGACTGACCTTTCTCTTGGTATCTGTGAAGGGGACGGCGTGCCAGGGCATATCAGCGAAGTGGTCAGTGAAGGCGGTCTGATCTGTGTCGCTGCTCACTAACACCAACTCCAACTGATGCTTAGTGTTCTCCCTCACGTGGTTGTAAAAGGCCATCAGCTGAGGCGTCAACACTCTGCCCAAGACGAGGGAAGGAAGGATAAAAATGGGTTAATTTATTTATGGCAATGAATGAAACAAAAACAAAATAATTCCTGAGGCTAAGAAAAAAAAAAAGACTTGAGAGTATACGAGTTTAGCTTCTACTGAATGAGAAACAAACAAAATTGTTATATTGACTACCGAGAAAAAGAAAAAAAAAGAAAAAAAAAAGACACGAGGGAAGGAAGGACTCAAAGGTTAACTTACGACAATGAAAAAAAAAAAAAAAAAATTACTGATGCATAGAAAAAGAAAGACCTGTGAGGAATTAATTGACTTTTTAATGTTAGTTTTAGTTGTTTAAAATATAGCCTATCATAACATTATTTGGTTGCTTTTTTTAACCGAAATCCAGTCCAATATTATGCCCTCCAAACCACACATCTGTTTTCTCTCAACACACCTGTACTACACATCACACACCTGTATTATTACTCTCAACAAACCTGTACTACCCATCACACACCTGTACTACTCATCACACACCTGTACTACCCATCACACACCTGTATTACCAATTACACATCTGTACTACTCATCACACACCTGTACTACCCATCACACACCTGTATTACCCATCACACACCTGTACTACTCATCACACACCTGTACTACTCTCAACACACCTGTATTACCCATCACACACCTGTATTACCCATCACACATCTGTACTACCCATCACATCTTAATATAATACCACAAATAATAATAATAGTAGTTATGTACTTATTATCTTCACTACGTAAACCAGGCCATGAATAGTGAACATATATATATTGTAATGGTGTCTGTTATTCACTTTCCATCACTGACCCCATAATATATTGGACAGTGATAGTGTTGTCGTCAGAAAATTAGAGAGGTTAGTGAGTCCTTCAAGTGTTGCTACGAAACACCAGCTATATTGAAGGAGCTTGTTCTGTGGCATAGTCAGGAGGAATCAGAAGCCACCAATATGTGTAAATCAAGTTGGGTAGCCTACAGCGGAGATGTTACAAAAGAAGAGGGAGAGGGAGCGACGATGTTTGTTTTCTTGGTAGGGTAGGCTAGATTAGTTGTGTTAGGCGATTGTCATGATACACGGTGGTTGAATAAGGAATAAGATGACAAGACAGCCTTGGTACTATTATATGGCACAAGAGGGCTCTACTATTTACAGTCGTCGTCGTCAATGTGTAGTATAATCTACTACCCATAGACTTTGTCCATGTTTATTCTTGTTTTTTCATAGATGTGGTAATGGTCCCACGTAGCTATAGGGTTTAGCTGGTAATCCTCAATGGTTACTGCCTTAATAACCACTTAGACAACAGCTTGGGGAAGGAATCACGCTTGGTTTAATGATCATTCCTAAGCTTTCAGTCATACATTCTTCATATGATCATTACATTACCCATAGACTGCTACCAACTGAACTTGTGTTACAGAAGTGTAGCAAAATGGGGAATGCCTTAAACTGATTCTACCACGTGGCAAAACTAACCAGATTGTGTTGGCTAGGTAACAAGATGAGGAAAGAATTCTTGGTGGTTTATATACAACATCTCACGCAGGATCTAAGCTAATAGGTGGACCATAGGTATGCAGGTGTTCCAGAGCATGAGTCACCAGTGGGTCGTGGCAGGGGGATGAAGATCGAGTGAAGCTTCTGTTGAACACTGCCACAACTCGCCGACCTTTACGGTTGGTGTAGCTGAGCTGAATTTGGATGTGGGTTCGGTGGTCCTTGTAAAATGCACGGTGGGTGTGTGAGGTCATATGGTCTTGGTTCAGTTCCAGTTCCAATGCTATCATTGGTCGACCAACCAGGCACCCTAACATTACCTGGCCATCACGCCAAGCAAGGCCACGCCCACTCGCCCGTACTGCCCTCACTCCTGGGGAAGCCACAACACGTAAAGAGGCCCTCACACCCCAAGTGAGGAAGGTGGAATGATGGAGGAGTTTCAGGGCTTCAGATTTAGTGTTTACCATATGGAGCGACCCACCATTCTGTGAGAGGGCACGAACCACAGCAGGATGACACAGTTGACTGACTCGTCCCACACTTACCACCTCCAATCTCACTTGACTGGCTGCACTAACCAATACATCCAGTCCATCCCGAGGTGGTGGGTCGGGGTTGTGGTCCCATAACAACACTAACTTTCCACCTGCTCTTTTCACTGTCTCTAGCCCCTTCTTTATGTGTCTCACAAAGCAGGATCTTCTTTCAGGGGTGTAGGGGCAACTGTGAGGTCCACATACCACCAACACAATACCCAAGGGCAGATGAATATTACAAGATTCAGCTATAGCTTCCACCAGGGTTGTAGAGTTTGTTCTTATTACAATCACTACTAATGGCCAACGTTTCTGAGTCTCCTCCAAAGGCCAGTGAACGTCCTACATCCCCTCCATGTTTGGGATGGTAAAAGAGGGAGGAAGGTTGAAGCTGGCATGACAAAGGTTACATCTCACTATGTCACCTTCAGATCTCGTCAGCCATTGTGAGTTGAACATGCCCTGACACCCATGACTACTACACATAATACTGTCAACATTAACTGGAGGAACCCTAGCCACTGGAACAGCACTGGGGATGAACAAGAGCCACACCGACTGGTTGGGTCGCGTGGGAAGATGTGTGCAGCTCAGACTGACTTGATTGTCTGGGTAATGTTGGTACTACAGGGACTTTTGGATAAACGCTTCATCTGGGAAGTTGGGGGTAGAGGCTGGGAGGTACTCAAGAGGTACTGGCAAAAGCAATTGGCACAATGAGTTCATAAGGATACACAGAGGAAGTACTCCTGAAAAAAACTACATCACTTGAAGCATCTCACAGGGAAGTTGACAATGGGCTTGGTCGATGCACATTATCTCGCACTGAATGGGAAAATAGATCAAGTTGATGATGCAGAAAACGATGGGATACAGTAAGAGAAGTACAAAGAGAGGCAGCGTGCGGGGTGTGATGCAGCGGGATAGGACAACACAGTGATGGAGGGGTCGCTCAACACATCTAAAGCAATGAAAGCAGTGATAACTTCTCGGTGGAACTGAATAACAACATATCTAGCACCACTGCCAGTCCAGAGTGACCTTGGCCACATCTTGAGGTCTTACTTCCCCGGGGTCAAGAAAGGCCAGGAAAAGGTATAGGATGATACCAATAACAATTAGGACAAAAATCACTGCCAGAACCTCCCTGGGGAAACCAACCACCACTGTAGTTCCCAGCCATATTCTCCCATTTACCCACTACCTATGAAACTCTCTCACAGGTACTGAGAACAAGAAAAGTATGACCATCCTCGCCATACAGTACGCCACACCGATACACCAAGGCCGATCAACCCCCTATTGGAATGCCACCACCTCCACCCCAACAACACTTTCGCTGGCACTGCTGCTGATGGAGGTGAGGAGGTCTTCTGGTGATGAACTGGACGGGCTCGACTCCAAACTCACAGTAAACATTGGATTCATCAGCTGTGGTTATTTTTTCATTACTCCTCTTTGGGCCGTCACTTCTCCCGTTCAATTTTCATCGCTTCTTCCCAGTAAACGAAAGGAAAGGCCTCAGTCAGACAGGCATTTCCTTACGGCCAAAACAGATTCTCAGCTCCTCACTGGTGGTTTAAAAGTGACATAGCGAAGCTGGATTTATATCGAAATGGAATAAAACAGAGGATGAAACAATGATGTAAAGAGAGTGATAATTTATGACCCATTTACCTATCATTGAGTCTGTTATCGAGTCACTGTTATGCTTACTAGAGACAAATAATACACACACACACACACACACGGATCCATACTCTAAGAACCTGGCCTGGACTAAGGGCTTAAAAGTTTTTATACAAGTTCGGTAACATAATTTTCAGTGGATAAACTTGGGAAGAATAAAAAAAAAAAAAAAAAAAATGGGGGTCCTCGTCAAACTCGATTTAATAACTAGTTCTGACTTTTATATATAAGGGTATATATTTATTTTTTTTTACCTTGGAACGTGATGGCCGAGAACAGGTTTCGAAAACAGGTCATTATGCCTTTATGGGAAGCTAACACTTAGGTTACCACGACACTGATACGAATAATAATAATAATAATAATAAAAATAATAAAAATAATAATAATAATAATAAAAATAATAATAATAATAATAAAAATAATAATAATAATAATAAAAATAATAATAATAATAATAAAAATAATAATAATAATAATAAAAATAATAATAATAATAATAAAAATAATAATAATAATAATAAAAATAATAATAAATATAATAATAATAACCCTTAGCCTACCGAAGTTAAAGATGTTATGGTGTATGAGAATTGGAGGCTTCTGATTCCTCCTGACTATGACACGAAACAAACTCCTTCCCTATAGGTGGTGTTTCGTGGCAATATTTGAAGGACTCATTTACCTTTAATTAATCCTCAGTGTGGCCCCATTTCCTTGTTTACATTATTATTATTATTATTTTTTTTTTTTTTAGTATAAGGGAAGGTAGGCACTGCATTTTTTTTTTTTTTTTTTTTTTTTTTTTTTAATATAAGGGTAGAAAGGGTTTTTGGGAAGGGGAAGGTAAAAGTAGATAGAGTAAGGGAAGGAAGGTAAAAGAAGAGTAAGTAAGGGGGAGGTAAAAGTAGAGTAGGGGGAGGTAAAAGTAGAGTAGGGGGAGGTAAAAGTAGAGTAGGGGAGGTATAAGTAGAGTAGGGGGAGGTAAAAGTAGAGTAGGGGGAGGTATAAGTAGAGTAGGGGGAGGTAAAAGTAGATAGAGTAAGGGGAGGTAAAAGTAGAGTACGGGGAGGTAAAAGTAGAGTAAGGGGAGGTAAAAGTAGAGTAGGGGAAGGTAAAAGTAGAGTAAATGGAGGTAAAAGTAGAGTAGGGGGAGATAAAAGTAGAGTAAGGGGAGGTAAAAGTAGAGTAAGGTGAGGTAAAAGTAGAGTAGGGGAAGGTAAAAGTAGAGTAAGGGGGAGGTAAAAGTAGAGTAAGGGGGAGGTAAAAGTAGAGTAGGGGAAGGTAAAAGTAGAGTAGGGGGAGGTAAAAGTAGAGTAAATGGAGGTAAAAGTAGAGTAAGGGGGAGGTAAAAGTAGAGTAGGGGAAGGTAAAAGTAGAGTAGGTGGAGGTAAAAGTAGAGTAAGGGGAGGTAAAAGTAGATAGAGTAGGGGGAGGTAAAAGTAGAGTAAGGGGGAGGTAAAAGTAGAGTAAGGGGGAGGTAAAAGTAGAGTAGGGGGAGGTAAAAGTAGAGTAGGGGGAGGTAAAAGTAGAGTAAGGGGGAGGTAAAAGTAGAGTAGGGGAAGGTAAAAGTAGAGTAAGGGAGAGGTATATAACTCATGGGTAGACAGAAGAGAGACATCTGGTGGTGCGTGACAACAATCAATTGAGGTCTGGGTGGCCGAGGGAAGAATATGTATGTATGTGTGTGTGTGTGTGTGTGTGGGTGTTGGTGGCTGAGGGAAGTGTGTGTGTGTGTGTGTGTGTGTGTGTGTGTGTTGGGGGAAAGTGTGAGCGTGTTGGTGGCTGAGGGAAGTGTGTGTGTGTGTGTGTGTGTGTTGATTTGGGGGAAAGAGTGAGCGTGTGTGCATCTTACTCGTGTGTAAATCGCCATTTATGTGTGTGTGTGTGTGTCTGTGTGTGTGTGTGCCGACTTATTTTTGCTGTCAAGATGCCCCTATTTCCCTTTATAATTTTAATCTCACGAAGCAAAACAAAGAATGTAGGAATGATTAATTAAACTGTCAACAAACGATAGATTATTAAGGTGGTAATTCACTTTTGTTACTTTGGAGTGCCTTGATACCTCCAAAGTATGCTAGGAAACAGGACCAGAACAGCAAAATTAATGGTGTTCTGTTGCTTGGAATAGTTTAGAGGATTCAGTTGCTCCAGAATTACCAATACAAAACTTCCCCCTTATTCAGCTGTCAACAAACGATAGATTATTAAGAAAGTTATAATTATCTTTTGGGTGAATTGCAGGGCTACAGATGCCTCCACCCTATGTCCGAAAGCAGACTTCTTCGATATAGCCTAGTTGTAGTAAGTGTTTCTTGTCTTGTATAGCACTGTATGGAAGGCTATATTTTACATGGAAGGCTATATTTTAGACTCCCATTTGTCCACATCAAAGAGGAAAGTATACAGTGTTGGTAAATCTGGAGCAACTGATTTCTCTAATAAGCTATTCCTAGCAACTAGACGCCATTATTTCTGTTAATTTGGTCCTGTTTTCTGGCCTATTTTGGAGGAATCAAGGAGTAAAAAGGTGTCCTAATTCTTGACATATTTTGGAGGAATTAAGGAGTAAAAAGGTGTCCTGTTTACGACATATTTTGGAGGAATTAAAGAGTAAATAGGTGTCCTATTTCCTGACATATTTTGAAGGAATTAAGGAGTAAAATGGTGTCCTGTTTACGACATATTTTGGAGGAATTAAGGAGTAAAAAGGTGTCCTGTTTCCTTGCATCATTATTTTGGAGGAATCAAGGAGTAAAATCGAGTAAAACTAGGAGGGTCCAAATACTCACCTACAGGGGCCGCACCAGTGGGCAGCGAAATAGAGGCCAAGGACTCGATCAGGGCCACAGAGCTGAGACAGTGGTACCAACCCTCCACTGTGTCCCAGCACCTCTTCACCCACACTCTTCAACAGGCTAGGGTGCGCCATCTTACCCCACACACACACACACACACACACACTATAGCCTGGAGACCCTCTGTGGTGGTGGTGGCTTCACTTGGCTTCACACAATGTCAATAGTTTATACATCCGGAGTCACTCGAGAGCTTATACACTATACTGATGGCTTTCACTTAGCTTTAAACAATATAGTTAATATTTGGTAAAAAAAAACCCACGTTGGTTCGTTCCTTCGTACAATACATTCGAGGTCACACACACACACACACACACACATACTATATAGCTTAAGCCTTAAATGGAGGGTATATATATAGTTTTTATTGACATTTTGGGAGATAATGATTCCTCTAAACTATTCTCAGCAACAACAAGCCACCATTATGTTTTGTTAATCTGGTCCTGTTTCCTGGCATACTTTGGAGGAATCAAGGCACTCTAATGTGTACCAAAAGTGAACTTCCCCCTTAAACCTGCAGTGGCTTCCCTTGACTTTACACACACACACACACACACACACACACACAAACTCAACTTAAAAAAAAAAAAAAAAGGCGGGGTAACTACAGCAAAGTGAATCATCCAGAAAATGACCCCTTGGAGAAAGAACGCCTCCTCTGCCAACAACATCAATAACCACCTTTTCCCTCCCTTAGGCATAGAATATCAATTTTCTCTTTTCTTCGTTATTCTTCCTTCTTCTTTCCCACTAACACTCTCTACCCATTTTCCTCCCCAACACTCTCTCTCCCTGACTCCCTCAGCTAACCATATCAGCACTCATTTCCCTCTCCCACCTCTCCCTCTCTCCTTTCTTTATTCTTACCTACGTCTTCTTTCCCCCTATCATCATCCTTTACTCTTTTTTTCTTCCCCAACACTTTCTCCCTCAGCTAATCACACCAACATCCCACCTCCCTATCTCCCTTCTTTTCCCCAACACCCTTTTACCCCCTATTCTTTCCCAACATTCTCTCCCTCAGCTACCCAAAACAACACCAACACTCCTTTCCCTCAACCCCTTCGTTATCGCACACTTAGGCACGCCCGACACCACAAACCAGGAAGGGGGGGCAGAGGGACACTTGGTTGGTCTTGCGTTACAACTTTAAAAACATTAGGCTACCATTTACGTTCGTATATTTTTCATGATTTAAGAACGGCTGACGTCTTTTTAATCTCTCGCATCACACGACTTTTTCTTGTTGGTGGAAATTAAGCGATGTGACGTCCAAAGTTTTAACCACATTTACTTTAGTTTTCCCCTAAAAATTATTTCTGTCCATTCTAACACTATCGCCATTGATAATAAATAATAGGCTATATACTTTGACAAACGCTAGGACCATCGAATCACAGCTGTCTAAAATGAGTTAACGCATCAAGTTATATTATTAGAACCTGAACAACCCACAGACGATAGCGATTGTAAAGGTCAGGCGGCGGATAAACGAATCTCGGAGCTTGATCGATGTTGACAGTAGCAGGGAGAAAGTCGTGTCCAGCTGAGAGCCCTTTCCTCCACCTCCTTCCCTTCCCCTCCTCTCCTCTCCCCCTATCTCTCTCTCTCTCTCTCTCTCTCTCTCTCTCTCTCTCTCTCTTAATAGTGATCTGAATGCACTCTCGTCATTAACCGGGTTCTGAATTAATATACGGATCACGGGAGGTCCGAATTTCCATGTATGAATGTTACCAATACGGTCACACCAAAATGTAAACAAAAACGCTTGCAATTGGTCGTCCATTTGCAATCACTGAAAAACACACACAGTAGGCTACAGCTTTCATCCTAATTTAGTTGACTCATACATGGACCATAGAGATTTTTTTAATGCATTTTAAATTGTCTGGCATTAGTATGAACAATGACGGCATAAGACTTATAACTTATTCATGGGGAAATAAATGGGAAAACTTTAACCTTTTGATTTCAGTGATTCTCGCCTAAAAGAAAAAATGTATAGTGGTTGTAACATAAATATAAAAGCGTAAAATATTGCTGAAGTGAAGTTTGCTGAGTGAAGTTTGCTGTTTTCTATCTTAACTAACAAAATGGTAACAATAAACAATGACTACCACCAAAGTAAACAACAACAATGGTATATCTGCATCGTCACTGACAAAACATAATTATATATCACCAAAGTTCATAAATTATCTTCCCTTCTCTAACGATATTATTAATTACCCAGCCACTGATCGAAGTCTTGGTAACTCTAGTAGACTATATAAAACATTTCATACTGACATCTCACTAAAGTTCATAAATCATCTTCCCTTCTCTAACAATATTTTAAATTAATTATCCAGCCACTGCAGGGTCTTGGTAACTAGGCTATATAAAACATTTCATACTGACAAAACATACATCTCACCATCATAAATCATCTTTCCTTCTCCAACAATATTATTAATTACCCAGCCACTGAAGGGTCTGGGTAATTAGACTACATAAAACACCATATATATATTATATTATATATAGATGCTTCTTGAACAAAACACACATCTCACCAATGTTCATAAATCATCTTTCCTTCTCTAACTATATTTTTAATTAATTACCCACCCACTGAAGGGTCTCGAGTAACTACTAGACTATAATGATAAAACATTATTATTGAACACTAATATTTTGAAATCCCTCGTATATTCGGTTCTGCAATCTGACTAGCTGTGGCTGCCACGACCGAACATCATTCATTTTGTACACAATTTTCGTAGGATTCGCAATTTGCACCAAGGAACTGAATCACTAACACCACCGGAGAGTGTATGCTATAAAACAACACGTGTGGATTTCCCAAACAAAAGCAAATTTAGGACATAAATTAAAATTATCACTTTCACAATATGGAGAGATTGGATGACGAGATGCATTTCACCCCCCTGCCAGCACCGTGTTGTAATGCCCTGTGACGGAGGCAGCAGTACTTAAGTTGGCTAATTGATTAAGTGGGTTGGGTAGCCATATATGGAGTAGTTGGCGAGCTGCCTACTTGCTTGCCTGCCCGTGTGTGTGTGTGGTCCTGAACACATTGATGAGCATTTAGTCCTCATCTTCCCCATTATACAAGATACAAAATCACACACATACGTTCCAAATGTGAAAATGTTCTGTAGACTGCCAACCCAATTCACCCCGCCCCCGCACCGCAATGCTTAACTCAGTTCTCTCCTCTCCCCAACAACAAACGTTTGCTAATCATCTCTTTACACAACAAAATCACGTGTGGGTTTCAGTACCGGGGTATTTCAACTTTAACGCAGATTACGTCTTTTGTCAATGATGAAACAATGTTATATCCACACCCGAAGTTAGATCCTCGTGTGAAAGATGATGGTGTAATAGGAGCGCAAGCCCCACGTATATACTGCACACCAACACAACTCAGACTGACTGGTGCCTGTGGTGGTGCCTTCAGCCCAGTCAGCCTGGCAGCCACACCGACAGCCAGTCAACTTGGTAGCCAGCACTAGCAGCTCTGGCACTACTGAATCTGGCCAGGATTGCCAGCAGAAAACTATGAAATTCCCAATATTATTCGACAAAAAATCCCAAGAAATGCTCAATTTTCAACATAATTTACTATGATCTACTAGCAAGTTCCCAAGGTGTCCTTCAAAATTTTAAGATCTGGGTAAAAAATCCAAGGGCTGGCAACCCTGGGTATGGCTGGTTGTTGGGCGGTGTTGGCTGGCGGGTGGGCTGGTTGGTTGGCTGTATGGATGATGCTACATCCGTCTGTAGTCCCGAATATTATTTATTTATTTCACTATTATTATGGCACACACAAAGGGCAACCAGTAACACAGATATATTATAAATAGTAATGTATTGGATGTATAAGTTGTGCTGATATCCTTAGATGCAAACGTCTCATACTAACATCTTAAAGGAAATACATACAGTATACAGTAGGCTACATCGGCTTGTCTGTCCTGAAAACTTTCTATCATTTTTATGTATTTGAGTTTCTCTTTAACCGAATAAAACCAATATGCTGCTGGTCTATAAGGCATTAATTTATGTACCACACCTTCGTATGCACCACAAGTGTTCTTGAATTAGTTCCACGCCTTCGTATGCACCACCAATGTTCTTGAATATGGCCCAATATTGCTTGGCGTCACACACACACACACACACGTTTTGCTTTAATTGTTCATTAGAATTTTATTGCGATATTGAACGTCGTTTATTTACTTCATTATTAGCCCTATTGTCATAATTGTCAATGATTGATAAGGATGTCAATGTCTATTTGTGTCAAAAATTATAGCTATAGAATAATAGAATAGTTAGTCCTCTTTCATTCTCATAATAAAATAACATCATAGAGAATTAATATTAAAGGATAAACTATAGTATTATAAATAAATACATTGCTCCCTACAAACCTAAAACAAATTCAGTATCAATATTATGAATTAATTCTAATCCCTTACATCAAATTCCTTTATCAGTCTCTCTCTCTCTCTCTCTCTCTCTCTCTCTCTCTCACCTAATGCTGAGAGGGCCACCAGTGTATCAATACAGCACTATGACCACTTCCTCCCTCATCCACACAAGTATCGCTGCAGTGGACTCCTCATGGTTCGCCGAAATAAGGTGGTGTGTGTGCGTCTTCAGCTGGGTTGGCAGGTGGCTGAGCAAGATGGTGTACCTCACTTAATTAGTTCTCCTCATGTAGATTATGTGACGCGCCCAATGCTAACACCCTGAACCACTATATAGCTATTGCCTGGAATGTCCACTTGTTATTGACGTATTACCACAAAGACTAACATTAGTTGATACTTGTAAACAATTGCATGTTGACAGACAGTGATTTACTATAGTCTATTTCATTTCATCTGAAACCGACGATCTGTAAAATGGCAACATTGCATTGCCAGCTCGTGATTGGCTGAACAAACATTGTCCTAACCCTTGACTCATTGATATAAACATTTAAATTAACCCTTCATTAACTTCATTGTATGATCCTGAGATGCAAAGAAAATTCTCATTTGTTATTTCATATATGCAAATCATGTTCATCTGTTGTATTAACCATATAAACAGACACAAGAAAGAAAAATTCAAATCCAAGTCGACCATCTGCAAACGTAAACGAACACAATATTCCAGTCAATTTTGTTTCTCCAAGTTTTACTTAGATAAATAGATATCTGTCTTCATAGGCATTCTTAAAAGGAAATCTAATATTTATTGAATTAAAATGGCATAAAAATTGTTATAATATAGACAGAAATACGAGGTGTGCTTTAGAAAAAAAAAAAAAAAAAACTCACTTCGTATTTCTGTCTATATTATAACAATTTTCATGCCATTTTAATTCAATAAATATTAGATTTCCGATTAAGAATGCCTATGAAGACAGATATCTATTTATCTAAGTAAAACTTGGAGAAACAAAATTGACTGGAATATTGTGTTCGTTTACGTTTGCAGATGGTCGACTTGGATTTGAATTTTTCTTTCTTGTGTCTGTTTATATGGTTAATACAACAGATGAACATGATTTGCATATATGAAATAACAAATGAGAATTTTCTTTGCATCTCAGGATCATACAATGAAGTTAATGAAGGGTAAATTTAAATGTTTATATCAATGAGTCAAGGGTTAAGGACAATGTTTGTTCAGCCAATCACGAGCTGGCAATGCAATGTTGCCATTTTACAGATTGTCGGTTTCAGATGAAATGAAATAGACTATAGTAGATGTAATTCTCATGCGTCATCCTCATCACTTTGGTGGATTTTGAATTACATTTTTCTGTGCTGTGGACCTTAGAACTCATCAGCTGGATCACAAATATAGAACTTTTACATTTCATTCTGTATAACATATTAATTAATAGGCGAGCCCACACTTTAAAGCGAGTTGCCAAACGGCATTTTGATGGCGATTTCTAGGCTGGAAAATATGTCCTATGTCGGGCAAAGTTATATTGGGCTTCCTATTGTGGAACGACTTATTATAACTTATTCAATATTTTTTACATATTTTTAACTTATCTTGGACTTATTTTCATGCGAATACAGCCATGAATAAAAATATATATCCTATTATTTCAGAAGAGGCTTTTTAGTCTGCTTATACGCAAAGATAACAAAATGAGAATGATATACAAACTTATACAGGCCTTTTATAATTATATTTTACATTTTACGTCGTCAATGATAGTAACAGTACTAAATCACAATAAGATGTTGATAATATATTGGTGTCTCCGTACGATACGTTCTCTGCTGCTGCAGCAACCAGTGTGCGATCCCCGCAGTATCCACACATTCAGTTAGCTTGCTTTCACCTCTTCATGCGTCTGGCAGCGCAAGGTATGCATATTTCTAATGCTAATAAATGTGAAAATATGGCATTTCAACATTTTCCGCTTCATGGTATGGGTCATGCTAAATACAATTGTTAATATTTGTAGGCTGTTATACTCATGCAGTTCATGAAAGCCGCATAATGCACACATTTCGACTTTTACTATTTACTAATTTATATGAAAAATATAGTATATTCAGCATATATTATGCGAAAACACAAAAGTATGTATTTTTTTATACATCTAAGTAAAAGGTCGTGAACTAGAACGCTAATTTTCTAGTGTAAAATAAGGTATGAAATTTAACTGAGTTACCCATGTCCAGCACTTAAAATGTCGCAGATAAAAAATAGACCACCATCTGGCAACATCACTCAAAGTGTGGGCTCGCCTATTCTACACTATTTTTGGTATAACTTAATTACTCAACTGATTTAAAACATACCATTGTTACTATGTACACGAATGTCTAGACGACGCCAATGGATGCAAAAAAAAAAAAAAAAAAAAAAAAAAACCTCTTTCTCTCTCTCTCTCTCTCTCTCTCTCTCTCTCTCTCTCTCTCTCTCTCTCTCTCTCTCTCTCTGGATAAATGACACAGATTAAAATAAATGATAAATAGATATAAAGATAAAGAGAAGAACACGATAAATATAAGAAATAGATAAGTAATAACAAAATAACCAACCAATTTATCACGTTAACGATCTGCCTGTAGTTCCTGAATGAATAATATTACCTATAATAGTTCTGTAGTAAATGATTCCTCCAAACTATTCCAAGCAACATCATGCAGCCCAACACCATTATATATGTTAGACTGGAGCAAATGATTCCTCCAAACTATTCTAAGCAACAACAGCCCACCACTCTTTTTATTAACCTGCTGGCCGTAGCTGTTTCGTGGCATATACTTTGGAGGAATCAAGATGCTCCAGTGTATAGATAGCATTTCTAGATTGAAGAGTAATGACACACATACAGTACAAGTAAGTAACAAGTATATTCCATTCTATAGTTTGATTAATGATGATGATAATGATGATGATGATGATGATCATAAATGACGTCAGTGCATGGAAATATAAATGAAGGTGAAGGTGAATGATGACAGATAAAATAGATACATACATACACGTTTCTATATTCACCTCCTGCGAATCATTGATCATATTACACACTTCTCACAGGACAGGAAGGGTATGTATTAGGATATAAAAGGAGGGTATATAATAGAGTTCTGTAATGATAGATGGTGGGATAAATTGATAGACTATTACCATTTCTATTATTATTATTGTCGAGTTATTCTCATATATTTAGGAAGGGTAATTTATCAAGATGGTTCGTATGTTCGGTGAATTTGGTGTGGCAGGAAAAAAAATGATATAGATAGTGAAGCTGTGTGTGTGTGTGTGTGTGTATAAGTGTGTCAGTCTAGGAGGAAGGGCAGCACCAGCATGTTGTACTGCAGGTGGCTCTTGGTATCACACACACACACACACACACACACACACACACACACACACACACACACACTACTACTACTATTACAACAACTACTACTATGCCTACTACTTCTACTACTACTACTACTACTAGTATACTACTACTACTACTACTATTACTACTACTACTACTACTACTACTATTACTACTACTACTATGCCTACTACTTCTACTACCACTACCACCATTACTACTACTACTACTACTACTACTACCATCACCACTACTAGTCTAATCCTTTTCATTTTTTTTCAGTAGCCATAGATATAGAATCATGGTCTTTATGCAATGGTTCAAAATTTCTGTTCATAATTATAATACAAACCAAGTACAAACGATGATAGTACAATTTCTTGCATAATAATATATAGAGATGAAATTATACTGTATGCAAATTAAATAGTATATCTTTTCTGCTGTGTTATAGGAATGTGTTGGTGGAGAGGGCGCGTGGTGTGGCGTGGGGAGGCGTGGCGTTGAGGGCGTGGGGACTGCTGGTATGGGTTCTGGTGACGGTGCTGTTCGTGTACCAAGCCGGCCTCAACCTACAAGTGTACCAGACGCTGCCCACGGTACTCTTGGTAACGATGGAAGCAAACCCGACTTTCCGACTCCCTCCTCTCACCGCCTGTCCCAGCCCAGCCTACGACCCCGTCAAACTGCGTCGCCTGGGGCTAAATGTCTCTGGCAATTACATCCAGTTTGAGGAGAGTTTATTCAGCCTACGGGGTGTACCTGAAGACCTGGAGGCGAGCACGCTGTGGCAAGAGGGTTCCTGGGACTTCAATCAAGTTGTACATTACTTACACACCGG
This sequence comes from Petrolisthes cinctipes, assembly GCA_033782935.1. Classification (NCBI taxonomy): domain Eukaryota; kingdom Metazoa; phylum Arthropoda; class Malacostraca; order Decapoda; family Porcellanidae; genus Petrolisthes; species Petrolisthes cinctipes. The sequence continues at coordinate 27,823 of JAWQEG010004461.1, forward strand.
TAGGGACGGATTAAGGCTGGTCCAGTCCACAGACACGACCCTATTGCCAGGATGGTATCGTACCTTTTCTCCCCTCGGTCCCTGCCTTACATACAACCCACCCATTGGCGAGACTCGTGTTACTGTCTACTTTCATAGGTTGCCACCGGTTAAAGTCTGCATGTTCGTCAATGAAGATGGGGAGACGGACACATACAGGGGCCTGGAGAGTCAATGTGAGAAGGTGGAGACAACCTGCAACTCCTCCTGTGGTATGGAGAATTATATTTATTTTGGACAGATGAATTTTGACAGGGTGTATCTATACTTCCACGAATCGCCCATCTACGGTGAAGATATAAATGATGAGGATATATTCACCTACTCCCGAAAACTCTTTGACGGAAATTACATCCTACAAGAAGTCACTACATCACCCAATTTTATTATCACTTCTCAGCTCATAGAATCCTCCCTGATCAAAGGCTCCTGCAGCTCAGACCCAGACTACACCTACAACCAGTGCTACCATCAGTTACATCAAGACAAAGTGATGCAGGGGGTTGGATGTTCATTACTTGGGGACTCAAACTGGCACCAAGCATCTGGCCAAGTGTGTCGCTCCCCTAATACCTTCCACAATCTGTATAGTTTGGAGCACGCGAATAAATTCCAGTGTGCGCAGAGCTGCAAGAGGCGCAAGTTCGTCCTGGACATGGAGAAAAAGTACGAATCTGAGTACACTATCACTCTGATAACGAGGACGACTGACCTGAAACGGGAGGTGGAGGTTAAGACATATCCACTGGCCCAATTCTTCTCAGACACCGGTGGTAGCTTGGGACTTTTTCTCGGGGTGTCCATCCTCACTTTCCTGGATCTGGCTATTGTCTATGCTGCAAGATTCATAAAATTACAGGATGAGAAAAGGAAGCAAAATATTGTAAGGACAATAAGGTACTGCACAATACTCTTGTTGGCTTTATGTACAGGAGTTCACTCTATGGAAATATTGAGAACTTTCCTGTTGCAGCCGAGACTCACCGCCGTGTCCCTGAAGGTGGATGTTCCCGAGTTGACTCCCAATGATACCACACTGATAGCACGGCGTCTGGCTACACGTGCCCTCGACTGCCACCCTGACGAAAGCCCCAATGAGGAATGTCGAGCCAAGTGTCTCTTGGAACATGCAGTCGAAGAAATGGCAAGTGTGTCCCCCTTCATTATATTGCAAGGCTTGGTGCCATGTCATAATGTCGGGCTCTCTCTGCCCTCGCCCTTGTATGTGGTGCCGTCAGAAATGCTGTTGGTAGCTACACAAGGGGAGAAAGTGAATAAATGCCATCAGCTGTGTGGTCAGGAGAGTCATAACAACACAAAAGAACGTAGCTTCATTATGGAGGTCAAGAACAATCACTATAACTTTGACTCTCTTCAGTTGGCTTGCAGTATAGGAGGAATAATTGGACTCTATCTCGGGTATTCTATGTTTGACGCTCTCGATCTGAGTGACTCCATCCTTGCAGAACATGGAAGCATAGGATTCTCGAAGTTATCCAAACCCCGAGTAGTCCTACAAAAAATCCATTATGCTCTTAAAATTGGAGTAGTAGTGATGGCTGTGGTGCTGGCACTGTGGCAACTCCATACCTTTCTCCTCTACCATAAGGTATCTTCCACAACCACAAAAGTCTTTACAGAAAACCGCACTGAACAATTGGCAGTTGTCATGTGCAGATGGCCACCTCTCAGCTTGAGTCATGTGGCATCTGAACTAGGTATAAACATCAGTACAAGGGTACTGTACAAGCTGCCCAAGGAGGAGCGATTGATGGAGGTACTGAGGGTTCTGGACACTCTACCAGGCAACTGGTCCAACACCACCCTGGACCAGGTGTGGCAGCGAGCCGCATGGAACATTACTGATGTGATCACGGCATTCCTGGCAATTGGGAAAGATGGCAAGTATAGTACACATTTTTGTGACGATAATCCAACTTGTGTTGACCTTTGGCAGCCAATCATAACACCACTAAATCGTTGCTTCTCTTTTAATGCCTCGTTGGGTGGCTCTGATATCAACGAAATGACCATAGTGTTCCCAGAGAACCTGGAAAACAAAGGAATACTGGGTACCAGTCCACAACTATACTTTGCTATTACCCCATTGAATGAGCAGCCACTATTATTGGATATGGTGGCTAAGACAGCATACCATCGTATCCAGGCCACCCCACACCAAGCACAGTATTACCGTCTGGATAGCTCAAGGGGTTCTAGCTACGACAACTACAGGATTTGTGTTCATCACTGTCTGTCAGAGAGTGCCTCCATTACCCACAGTTGCCGCCTTCCGTATATGTTGTGGCGACCTGACTTGCCACAATGCAATCAGGAACAGTATGCTGCTTTGCCAAGGTATTATAAAGGACTGGAGGGCATAGGACAAGAGGCTTGGACCAATCTGAAGAACAGTGAAAACGTTTCTCATGCATTAGTAGAAGATCACGACAAGTGTTATGAGGACTGCCGTCATCTTCAGCACACCTTCACCAGCATTACAGTCACCAAGTCCATCGATTCCTATCCAACGGTGGTGGTGAGGATGTTACAAGAAGAGGATGTGGTGGTACAGGAGGAGGACCGTCACACTTCCTCACAACTCTTCAGTGACATGGGTGGCATAGCAGGTTCCATGGCTGGATTCTCACTCCTGTTTCTATTGAAAGATCTACTTCCACGGCTCCTGGCTCGCCGCAATGACCAAAATTAATTATTTTTCTCACTTATCATTTGTACTGACAACGGGAGTATAGGACAGGACGGCATTCAAGATGAGGACACAGACAATGACACGGACAACAGCAGGCGATAAAACAGTTATAGTGAAAACGTACTCATGCTGGTGCAGGGAGGAGTGGGAAGAGATAGGAAATGGGACAGGCAGGCAGGAGTGATGAAACATGAAGGCAGGAGTAGACAGTAATGAGGCAGGAAAGGTGGGACAATATTCAGCCGTACAGATAGAAACCAAATAGGCACCGACGAGTGTAGCCTGTAGATGGCCGGTGGGGGACAGTCAAACCCCAACACAATGTTTGTTTCTTTACAACTCATTCAGATCTTTAATCACCCATAAACCTGACTAAATTGACCATGAACTATAACTAACATTTAAATTTTGTCCCCAGCCAACACAAAATAGGCTTGACCGTCCCCTCACCGAGTTAAAAAAAAAAAAAAAAAATACAGGAAGGGTGATGGTAGATCCTGCCCCACGATTCGCAGTGTTGCCAGGTCCAGGAAAATTTCTCTGTTTGGGGGAATTTTGAAGTCCACACAGGGGAAATTATATAAAGATTGTTCAAGAGTAAAACCGGAAAAAAAAATTATACCAGACGAAATACCAAAAAAAGACTGTCAATGTTCCAGAGTAAACAGGGAATAATTGAGGTAAATAAACGGAAATTCTAAAGGTGAAGTTAGGGATATTCCGTCAAACAGACCTGGCAACACTGACCAGATGTAAACAATAACAAAGCAGGAGGCTAGAGTTCAAAACATTTCAGTGTAATACGGTGTAATTTAAGTACTTGCCAGGCTACATAATTGAAAGGTATCTATCTATATTCTTAAGCTTAGATAGTTATAGGAAGAGTTAGTAATGAGTTATGTTAAGTTAGTTATTTAAGTAAAGTTAGTACCGGTAGTGTATTATGTTATTTAAGTTAGCTGTGTATTATGTTATTTAAGCTAGTAGTGTATAATGTTATTTAAGGGTAAATATTGAATGAATTACCGTTATTGCGTACGGTTTTTCTACCTTCATTGCCCACTTATTTAGACCATTTTAAGACTATTTTCTGCTATGGCATTTCCTCCGCAAATGCCCCATTTCCAAGATAGGGCATATTCAAATGGGGCATTTTGAAATTAGCCTGACCTAACCTAACCTAGACCACATCAGACTACCTGGGCAAACTACTGGGACCTAACCTGGGCAAACTACCGGGAAATAACCGTGGTAAAGTACAAGAAATGACAGGGACAAAATACTAGGACCTAGCCGGATCTGGAAACACTACTACAAAACGGTAATTCTTTCAATAAATACCATATTTTGCCCCGGTCATTTCTTGTACCTTCACGGTTATTTCCCAGTAATTTGCCCAGGTTAAATTCCGGTAGTCTGCTGTGGTCTAGGTTAGGTTAGGTCAGGCTAATTTCTTAGAAATGGGGCATTTCTGAAGAAAATGCCATAGAAGAAAAGTGTCTTAGAATGGTATAAATTTTGTGGGTAAAGAAGGTAAAAACATCGTAATACCAACTGGCAATAGAGTAGATATTTACCAAAAATTTAAGCATTAATTATGATAAATATATGAATAGAGGAAGAATATGATAAACTGTAAATAATGGTGAATGGGTAGACTTATTAATTAATGTTTATGTCATTACTAAAGTTTGAGGATATAATACTTATCACTTATTAATAGGACCATATAATTCTCTAATATATGTATTTTGTATTACCCTATTGTTGTAGTTAAGAATTTAGCATTTATTAAGATTATGGATTTAACTTTACTATTGGACAACACTAAACCGTAATAAACCAATATATGTTTTTAGTATATTTTCCTCTGTTTTGACTCCCTCTTTCCATTCTGTTTCTTTCTTGCTTGTTGTCACACCTCTCTATCACCTTTTTCTGGCGCTATATGACCTTGCTGTTGCGGCGCTTAATATCAATCAATCAATCAATCAGTCCTCTCTTTTGAACGATTTTGACATTAATTTCCATATTAAGGGTACTGTAAATTAATACCATAGATGTGCATGAATAGCCTATATAAGTTAAAGTTTGATAGGCTGCATTACAACTACAGTCATGGATGTACAGTCGGTAGCATAAGTTTGCTTCATTTCCATCTGCGTATGTATTAGCTATAGTGATGTTGTAATACAATTTTAATGTAGAGATGACAGATATTGTTCTCATATGGTAATTCATGTATGTTGTTAGAATAGAAACTGGTTCAGAATGCAGCTATCTGGTCATGTTAGCAATATTAAGTACATAAGATGGACGCGAATTTATGCTGCCGGCTGTACCTTGACTGTTATTATTTAAACTTTTGTCCAGCCTATAGTGCACTTATATTATTAGTTTGGAAAATTCAAGTTACCGGTATTATAAATGAAAATAAAGTGATTTTCAGCTCAGTGTGTTTTGCTTTTTTTTAAATCAGCTGGATGGTCATGTACAGCCACAATCAAATATCTGCTGACACTTTCCTTCCATCGTAGTAAATATCTTGGTAATAAAGAACAACACGTGTATTGCTTTGCAGCACCTCATAATAATAATTGAGGGGGTTGAGTTGACATAAAGTGTTGTAAGATTATAGTTTGATATGATACTGATTTATTGGCACGATGGAAGGAAGATGTCGGCGGTTATTTGATAGTGGCTGTACAGTCACACAAAAATTTTCATCATGCAGCCAATCTATAACATTCTTGTGGCTAATGGGACTATTATTGTATAAAGCAGCTATTTTTCATGTATTGAAACTGTTTTAAGATAACGGTAAGTAGTTACACTGCAATGATTTGGAGGTTACCTATACCCTATACTGGATTTATATGAATACAGTACATATTATACAAAAAACATAATTCCTGACCAGGACTGTTGAATAAGATATTTCCTACAGTAAAAGAGTATGATTTTCTGTTATTATCTTGATAAACACCAGCCGCCAAAACTGCATGATGACCGCAATGTCTTTGACAAACCAAAGGTACAACTTGGTTCAGGGCTCCAACTTATAATCCAAACGTTTCCATCAAATTAACTCAGTCCAACCTAAACTAACCTATTCTTCAATACCAATAAATTTAAATTAGCAATGTAATGTACCGGTACTAAGATTCATATATCATGCAGGTTTGATCATGAATATTTTCGGCTAATTAGCATGAGCAAGGCTCATTCTTTCATGAAACATGGAATGTTTAATGCAATCCAGAAAGTTCATTACTATACAGAAGCTATATTATCTAATACTGTTTCCAGGTGATAATGGCAGTTTCCCACAATGAAAACATAGAAGCAGCTCTGAAGAGTCAGATAGTACCTGACCAAGAGTTTCTACTTCAAGGTAAGTTTCTAAACCTTTCCTTAAAATATGATAGTGTATTATTGATATGACATTTCAAATTGTTTAACGTAGTTGCTTGTGTTAGTTGCTGTACGGTATGCCTGAACTATATGTCTGTTACCATGATCCATCTAGCAGGCATCATGGTATGAGAGAATACATTACACTGCAGGAATTTGCAGGCTCCCATAGGTATGTATATGCATGTAGCATAATAGATAATATAACATTTAGCCCTTGTTATTACTGTACAGTGTAGTTCTTTTAAGCACCAGCTCATGTTGTCATATAATTTAGCTCAATATTATACAGCACATTAAAAACTACTCTGACCAGTGAGAAAGAGTCAGCTGATTGGACAGTATTACAGCAGTTATTGTACTGTATATGAAACATGGTGGTATGTGTTGTGTTTATTTTTCATAAATACAACACATACTACCATGTTTCTACTTCATGTATAGCTGTATACAGTATATTGGTATTTTTTACTCAAACGTTTATGTAAGTGATGTTGTTGTGTTGACAGGTTCTGTTATGGACAACTCGCTGGGTGTGTTGATAGACCGGTTGCGTGGCCTCTGTGATAACTCCGATGTCCACCCTGAAACTTTCCATGACCACGAAGTTGTTTACATTCTCAAAGATTTCAATGGTAAGCTTACAAACTCACTCTTCAGATAGTTGTGTTGGATTTCTTTTATTGGTGTGTGTGTCCTTCAAAACTTAGTGGTAAGCTCACAGACTCACTTTTCACTTTTCTGTATAGTAGTATAGTACTTATAATTGTTGACTGATGACTAGTATTATATCCTAACTAATACCAAGCAGGTTTTCTTGTCAGAGGGAAGTATTACTTACACCCAAAGGATAATAATTATTCCAGATGACGTAAAAACAAATTCGTTATCTTAGATAACATGCTGGAAAAGAACACCAGGCAATTTTATGTGTCACAAGAAGAAATCTTTACATATCTATTGGTGTGAGTGTTGAAAACAGCTCAATCACTCCACCTACATGTAATATGCAGGGATATTCAGCACAGTGACTTCCTTTGCATATAATATTCAGTGATTATGATGTATTTTTCAGCTCCTGCCACCCCTGGTCCAGCTAGTCAGGGAGTGATGCTGAGAGTGAGGCGAGCAGTGGATCGGCCAGACCTCCCATATCAGTTGAGATACGTTGGCTATCCAGAACTTGGTATGGTCACAGCTCCAATCTTCATTCCTAGAACGTTAAGAAAATTTTTGATAGATTGATTTACCGGTAGTGGAAGTTGTGATTGAAAGATACATGAACAATTTAATGATTTCCACCAAATTTTAAACAAATTATATCAGATGGATAAAGCCAAATTGCCTGTAGAATACTGGAGTGTACAGAGTTGTTGTTACTTTATTTTTCACAGATTTATATAATATCACACTGATGCTCTGCTCCAATTGTACTGAAAATTTTATTTAATGTTTTACACTTTTTTTAAATTTGGTTCTTTCTATGCTTTTATATCAATATTTGTTTCCAGTTTGAGAATATTTATACAGTACTTTAAATTTTTTCCTAGGGAACTACCCAGCCCTCCTACGGAACTGTCTTGATGTTCCTGTCAGTAGTAATGTTCGTGAATTTCTACAAGAGTTAGGAGCAAAGGTGAGAGAGAGATGGTACAGTATTGTGTGCTCTTTTTACGAATGGTACTCATTTGTATTCTCCTTTACTTTATGTACAGTAATGTAAGTTTCTAATATAAATATTTCCCTGTTACAGCTAGACCACGAGTTCATGGCCAAAGGATACATTATGAAGAAAGGAAGAATAAAAGTTACAGTCTTTAAAATGTACAAGGTAAGCTGACACACAAGATATGGTAACATTAGCTCATGATTTGAGTTGAGATGCATCTGATGGAGATAATTATGTCCATGTACAGTTTATGTACTGTATATTTGTGCTGTTTTATATTATTATTTGGTAGGCTGGTGGTTATTTACGTATTCATTGAGATGTAAGATTCTGAGTCTATGTTATTCTCTTAATATCTCCAGATGGGTCCTGGGATGACAAAGGAGAACCTGGAGCCAATGACCATGTCACACCTGGTTGAGCTGAGCGTGTTGACTACAAAGACTGACATGTCCGTGGCAGATGATCTCCGAGCCCTCGCTGACCAGCTCAAGCCTCTGGTCCAACTTGAAAGGATAGACTATCGTAGGGTGTAATGAGATCTGTATTTAGAAACACAGTTGCCTAGTGGTACCATGACTTGTGGAATACTTATTTTTAGAGGGAAACTGAAAACAAGGGAAAACTAGTGCCAGACAACCTTTGGTTTAGTTCTGTGTGAGAAGATAAACTGCTGCAGTTTAACAGTTGTGATAATGGTATTAAAGAATGTTGTTATTGCATCCCGTGAGAATTCATAACCCAATGGTTATATTACATTAGAGTAAATTAATTAATACCATTCAGCAATGCACCTTGTTTCAACATTATACAATGCAAGACAGGAAAGTGCAATTGTACTTTTTTGCATACTCACATCTGTTGTTCCTGAGCATAACTTACTGCCTCAAATTTTTTGTGACATTAAAGATGATAAAATTAAATGAGATAAAAGACTTGGTAACTGTTTGTCTTAGAAACCTCTTCAGTAGTTTGGGCCATATGTAAAACATTTTATGTGTTATGGTGAAATAATGATAGCTATAATGGTGTCCTAATTGTGGTCATGAACTTTGCATAGCCTATGACCATTTATTTGCATAATGACCCTGAAAGTTTTATTATTCACATCTCATTCTCACCAACTTACAAGCATCCTGGTTGGTGCCTTGAACCAGTGTGTGCCAAGGTCAATGTCTCCCTGCTACATGATTACTAGATGGGGAGTGGTAGCAACATCCTGTGAAATAAGTGGGCTACCTACATTTTTACCCTTTCTTACAAACTTATGATTAGTGGCACAATAGCACAATGATGCAAACTCTTCACTGGGTGTAATATTTCTATAAAGAGTGCATACAAGATCATCATTTGAAAGAGACACTCATATAAAGTGTATGTTTCTGGAGAGGGTGGTGGAGGTGAAGAAAGTGAGAATGAATGGAGGATGTGGGAGTGGTGGTGAGGAACGTGGGAGTGGAGGAGAGTGAATGGAGATATGTCAAAGAGAGGAAGTGGGAAAAAATGGAGGGTGGAATTGTCAGGAAGTAGAGAAATGAGAAATGTGTGAGAAGAGAGAGCGAGAGAGAGTACCTGTGTATAATTACGGGGTGAGAGAGAGAGAGTACCTGTATATAATTATGGGATGAGAGAGAGAGTGGAGGACCTGTGTATAATTACGGGATAAGAGAGAGAGAGAAGAGGACGACTTGTGTATAATTATAGGATGAAGATCGTAGGAGTTCATGGCTACAAGGAGTGGAGACTGAGTGAAAGTGAAATGTTCAATATGACAGATGGACAGGGAAGGAAATGACACCCACACATAATACTGTAGATGATGATAACTTCTGCCTCTTCCCTCGTTGTTCCTTCCTTCCCCTTTACAGTATAACTTACAGCTATGATCATATGCCGCCTGAGAAGAAGGATACAAAATATGGATAGAACTGTGTGAAGAAAATACACAAAGGAAAGGAAGGTTAAATGAGGAGAAGAATTTGTTTTGGTTGAGGCCTAGTGAGGTCTTTTTACATCATTATCATCAAAAGGCTACTGATTCCTCCAAACAATTATAATAAACAGATCCCCCAGTATATACGAAATAGAGGACTTGTTTTGTAGGAGAGTTTTGGAGGAACCAGTGTCCCTCCCTCTAACGTAACCCTGTGATGTAGTCAGAAAATTGAAGATACATGAGTCCTACAAATATTGCCACGAAACACCACCTATATGGAATGTGCTTGTTTCGTGGCATGGTCAGGAGGAATCAGAAGCCTCCATTTTTCATGCACGATCAAAGGGTCCTCAATATATTCATACCTCGCATTTCTTCATTAAAGCCTCGGTGATGTAAGTGGTATGTAGATTTAGCAGTCGCTTTTATTAATGGTGTTGAAGATGTTTTATGCATGAAGAGGAAAGACCTTCAAAGGCTATTCATCTGTCTGTGCGCGCGTGTGTGGGTGTGTAGGAAAGAATCTATATGTAGTTTTCATGTTTTGTGTGTGTGTGTTGATTATAGATAGAGGATGTTGTGAGATTAGACAGACTGGATAATATTATATACCAGATACCAGTGATAATATATACAATGAAACAGTGATAGTAGTAGTAGTAGTAAGTAAGGTATGAAGGGAAGTAGATAGTGGAAGCAAGTGGTGGGTAAGTAGGTGGGGTGGAAGGGGCAGATGGGAAGGCGGGGTGGTCAGTGGAAGGTGAAAAGTTGGCGCTCAGTGGAAGGCGGTGGGTGGGAGGGTTGGTAAGTGGGAAGGGTAAGGTGGTGGGTATGGGGGGAGGGAAGGAGAGAGGGTAAAGTGGGACGGGTAGTGTATACATGTGTGTGTTTGTGTGTGTGTCAGCTCAGTGTGGCGGTGGAGGAAGCTAAAGAGAGGCAGGGAGGGAGAGAGAGAGAGAGTCTTATAGGAGGGAAGAACCACAACACAACTACAATAATAATACTCTACTCAGTGCCACAGCTACACAAATACCTCCACACACACACACACACACACATAATATATAACAACCTAAGGTGAGTCGGATCCTGTAACTCTATATTAATTCCTGCTACTCCCTGTGTTTTCATTGTGTTGTTGCGTCGCACGTGATCGAAGCAAGGACTGTTGTTGTGTGTAGCTGTCCGGCTTATACACCACAGACCACATATTGGTTTATTTACGAGTGTCATCATAAATCGCTTAGTACCATTAATACTGAAGTGTGCGCGTGTGTATGTGTGCATTTTAACTTTGTTTTTGTTTTTCTTGATAGACTATTGTTGTTGTTGTTTTACGTAATCGGTGTTCATGGATATAATATTATTTTCTGTGTGTATCGTACTTTCTGTCATACTGTGTGGATTCTACAGTGACAATTCTGAAGAGGTAAGACAAGATATTCATTTTTCCACAGTGTAGTAGTGATGTGGGCAATACTTTACTAAATTAGGGGTTTTGCCGCACCTTCGGACCCGAGCCACTCACTCCCTTTCAAATCATCAGTTGTTCCCTCCCTCCTTACCTTCTATTGTATATCCTTCGTGTTTACTCTCCCAATTTTTCTTACATATATACGACCTTCATTTTTTCATCCTTTTTTCCAAGAACATAAATAAAAGTCCTCACCTTTCTCGACACGACCCAGAAAGTGACCACCAACCCTGCCCTTCCTCTTACCTTGTACACACACACACACACAGGACCTCTGGCTCTTTTCGTGGTCTACCGGGGTGGGTCAAAATTAAGCTTCGTGACTGTACAGACAGACGCAAAATCAGTCAGTCGTGTTTCTCTACGTCTTCAAAAGAGTCTGATTTTGATTTAATATAGTTTCGTGTGATAAAAAAATTCGTATACGCTTCGCTACCAACATCACCAAACATTAATTAATCGTGGTAGAGGAAGCATTCGTGTGGTATAATAGTGTAACCTGTTCGAATGGTATATTTTAGTGGTATGTTTGTGTGGTAGGGTGTAGTCGTGTGATATATTTTCGTGTGGTTAGAATATATATCAATGTAGCCTATTTGTATGGTATATTTCAGTGGTATTCTTGTGTGGTAGGGTATATATTTTTGTGTGGTTAGAATATATCAATGTAGCCTGTTTGTATGGTATATTTTAGTGGTATTCTTGTGTGGTAGGGTATATATTTTTGTGTGGTTAGAATATATCAATGTAGCCTATTTGTATGGTATATTTCAGTGGTATGTTCGTGTGGTAGGGTATGGTCGTGTGGTTAGAATATATCAGTGTATAGCCTTATTAGCCTGTTCGTATGGTATATTTCAGTGGTATGTTTCGTGTGGTAGGGTATAGTAAAGTCGTGCATGTGATATTATTTTCGTGTGGTAGAATATCCGT
>JAWQEG010004461.1:42500-70493 GCA_033782935.1 Petrolisthes cinctipes
TGTGTTCGTGGTGGTGGTGGTGGTGGTGGTAATGTGTGTATGTGTGTCGGTATTGATGTGTGTGTGTGCTGTGTGTGAATCGTGGTGAGTGATAATGATGATGATGATGATAATAAATAATGTTTGAGAGAGAGAGAGAGAGAGAGAGAGAGAGAGAGAGGAGAAGAGAGAGAGAGAGAGAGAGAGTTCGGTATAGCTTAGTCTTCAGTTTCGTGTGTGTGTGTGTGTGTGTTGAGATCAGCTTATAATAATACTTATAATAATACAAGTACTTATAATAATTAGCATAACATCTTTGGGCTGGTTAATTAAGAGGATATAATAATAGTACACTTTGGGTCAATTGGAGTTCCTTGATTCCTCCAAAATATGACGGAGGGGAAACAGAACCAACAGGCTAACAAAAATAAAGGTTGTTCTGTTGTTGTTTGGAATTATTTGAATAGTTTGCATGGAGGAATCAATTGTCCCACATTTGTACTAACCCCATTAAATAAGTACCGTGTCATGTAATTGGAGTTTGAATGGGTCCTCCAAACTACTCCTTACGAAGTCTTTGATTGCTGCTAAATATACTGAAGTCTTTTGTTTGTTTGTTTCCTAAGCTCATCTGGGAGGAAGTAGGTGCCTCTAGTTTTCTTGCTGATTAGAAGTGGTTAAGTGCATCATCATCATAAAGAGAGAGAGAGAGAGAGAGAGAGAGAGAGAGAGAGAGAGAGAGAGAGAGAGAGAGAGAGAGAGAGAGAGTTCGGTATAGCTTAGTCTTCAGTTTCGTGTGTGTGTGTGTGTGTGTGTGTGTGTGTGTGTTGAGATCAGCTAGATAATATACTACTACATGGTTTGCCTCTCACACACTCTCTCTCTCTCACACACTCTCTCTCTCTCTCTCTCTCTCTCTCTCTCTCTCTCTCTCTCTCTCTCTCTCTCTACAGTACTCCATTGTATTCTAGTAACCCGGGAAACGGAAGAGTATAGGGAGCCCTGCAGTTGGGGGTTCCCTGAAGGTTCTATTGTTCAACGCCAGGTCCATCCGAAACAAGTTTTTGGAACTGCGGGCCCTCGTTGCGACAGAGGAACCCGAGATGGTGGCCATAACGGAGTCATGGTTGAGAACCTCAGACAGAGATCTTGAAGGGGAATTCGTGATTCCAGGCTACCAACTCTTCCACAAAGATAGAGAGGACAGAGGGGGTGGTGGTGTGCTGTTGTATGTAAAGAACTCCATCAAATCGATGACCTGCAACATCACATCGAACCACGAGCTCCTTGGAGTTGACCTAGAAATAGGCACTGCAAAATACAGAACCCTTCTGCTTTATAGACCCCCTGGACAACTCAATGAGATGGACAGGGACCTATACCAGTTGCTGGGTGAACTAGTGGACGGCAGGGTGTGCATCCTTATGGGGGACTTCAACACACATGTTGACTGGGAAACCAGAGAGCCCTCTGCCGAGAACGCACCACTCTTGAGTTTGTAAATGATGAATTCCTCACTCAATGGGTAAGGGAGCCAACAAGAGGTGCTAACATACTCGACTTGGTCCTCACCTCCGAGGATGACATCATTCAAGACCTCTCTGTAAATGAAGAAATAGGTGGAAGCGACCACAAGCTTATAAGATTTTCAGTTAAGGTCCCTAATATGGAGTCCGTGACCCCGGTGCATAGAAAATTAGACATGGGGAGAGCGGACTTTGCAGGTCTTCGTGAAGGCGTTGCTGAAATGGAACTAGAGGAGGGAGAGAGTGCTGATGATCTGTGGAGGTCATTCTTGTCTTCCTTCATGGAACTTCAGTCGCGCTTTATTCCTCTGAAGGGAACAGGTCAGAAGTTCATTCAACCGAAGTGGTTTAATCGGGAAATCCGTAACCTACTAAGGGAGAGGAGAACTGCGTATCGTCGAGCGAAGGCATCTGGGGACTTTGACGGTCATAGAAGACTGAATCGAAACGTGAAGTCCAAAATAAGGGCGGCTAAGCGTGCTGAGGAGGTCCGTGTGGCTAGACTCTGCAAAGAGAACCCCAAGGAGTTTTTCAGTTATGTGAATGGCCGTAAACCAATCCGACGCAGGATCGGTCCCTTGGTGAATGAGGATGGAGCATTGATGCACTCTGATGCAGAAAATGCTAACCTCTTAAATGAGTACTTCTCTTCAGTGTTCTCTGAGGAGAGTGGTCCCATTCCCGAACCTTTGGACTCCTTCAGTGAGAAGTTGGAGTCAATGGTCTTCACCCAAGAAGAAATCGAGAGAAAAATAATCGAATTAAAAGCAAACAAGTCCCCCGGTCCGGATGGGTTCTTACCTAGAGTGTTGAAAGAAGTGCATGGTGAAGTATCACGGCACCTGTGCATGGTCTTCAACAGGATAATCCAGACTGGATGCGTTCCTAGAGACTGGCGTGAGGCAGAGGTGACTCCTATCTTCAAGAAGGGAGATGCTAGCCAACCGTCAAACTACAGACCCATCAGTTTAACCTCGATAGTCTGTAAACTCATGGAGAGCATCATGGTGGACAAAATAACAGCACAATTAGAATCAAATTTGCTACTGAGGGGTTCCCAGCATGGGTTCCGGCAGCACCGGTCATGCCTCACAAATCTGGTGGAATTCTTCCATTTTGTTTTCAGTGAGCATGATCGGGATAAAGCGGTCGATGTTGTCTACTTAGACTTTCAGAAAGCCTTTGATAAGGTACCCCCACCGCCGCCTCCTTCGGAAAGTGCGTGCACTGGGCATAGACGGAAATGTGGCAAATTGGATAGAGAACTGGCTTAGTGACAGACGGCAGCGGGTGGTAGTGAATGGACAGGCTTCAGAGTGGGTGCCCGTTACTAGCGGTGTTCCCCAAGGTTCTGTTCTGGGACCACTACTGTTTATCATCTATGTTAATGACGTGGATGGTGACATGGTTGCCAAGATTTCCAAATTCGCCGATGATACTAAGCTTGGTATGAATGTCGCGAAAGAAGGAAATACTACCCGCTTACAAGAAGATCTTAGGAAGATCGGGGAGTGGTCTGACACGTGGCAAATGCCATTTAACGTGAACAAATGCAAAGTTATGCATATAGGCCACAGAAACCCCCGAACAGAGTATAACCTTAAGGGCAATGCTCTCGTAAGCACTGATACTGAGAAAGACTTGGGTGTAACTATCACCAGCGACCTCAAGTTCTCAAAGCAGTGTATTGAGGCTGAGAAGAAAGCCCAAAGGATGTTAGGGTACATAAAGCGACAGTTTGGATACCGGAACAAGGAGATAGTACTTTGTCTGTACAATTCCCTTGTCCGACCGCACCTGGAGTATGCAGTCCAGTTTTGGAGTCCTTCTTACCGAAAGGATATCGCGAGATTGGAACGAGTGCAAGCCAGGGCAACCAAACTTATACCCTCTCTTAGACACAAGAGCTATAAAGATCGGTTGGTAGAACTCGACCTGTTCTCTTTGGAAACCCGGAGACTGCGTGGTCAGCTTATCGAAGTGTTTAAAATACTACGAGGCTTTGACAATGTAGACTACAGGGACATTTTCCAACTCAGTGAGGGCACAACCAGGAATCATGGTTACAAACTTGAACTAAAGCGATACAACCGTGATCTGTGTGGTAAGTTCTTTACATACAGCATCTGCGGTACTTGGAACGCGCTTCCTGCTGATGTGGTCAACAGCAAATCAGTGGATCAGTTCAAGTCCAGATTAGACAAAGCCTTAAACCACCGTCTAGGTGTTTAAGCCGTTGTGCGAGTGTTCCTTGATGGTTTCACATGACACATTCGAGGACGGTCGCCTACTTGCGCAACTAAACACACAGGTACCCTCTTTGTATGGATCGTAAGGTCCCCTAGGGTACTTCTTTTCCTTGTAACTCCTTGTAACCCCTATTCTTACCCACAAGAGAAAACCCCATGCATCATTTAATTAAGTTATTCACAACGTCACAAAACAGATTCCCACAGCATATACCTATTATACAACAACTATTATTATTATTATTATTATTATTATTATTATTATTATTATTATTTCACGGATGGTTGAGAATGTGATAAATTGACGACGAGGCAAAGAGACAGTAAAGAATGAAGGTGATAAAGATGATGACAATGATGAAAGGCCTCCAGGAACTACTGACAACTGATAGCACGGGATGGATGGCACCTGTTACTTTATTTCTTGAACATAATGTATATAATATTCACTTTTAAAGGCTGTATATAAATTTGTGGTTGGTGAAAAGACTTGAGGGCTACTACTACTACTACTACTACTACTACTACTACTACTACTACTACTGCTACTACTACCGTACTGCTACTACTACTATAACTATTACTACTACTACTATTATTACTATTACTACTACTACTACTACTACTATTACTACTACCAATACTACAACAACAACAACAACAACAACAACAACAACAACTACTACTACTACGACTACTACTACTTCTACTACTACTACTACTACTACTACTACTACTACTACTACTACTACTACTACTACTACTATTCACACTTTTTCTTCATTTTCCTCAGTTTGTTTCTTAATTTTTCGATTCATCTTTAGTTTGCTTCTTTTCCTTCCTTCCTTCCTTCCTTCCTTCCTTCTTCGTCGCTTCTTCAGTATACTCACGTTCTTGTATGATGATGGATGAAGATGACCCTCTCTCTCTCTCTCTCTCTCTCTCTCTCTCTCTCTCTCTCTCTCTCTCTTGTTTATTTTTATGTTTAGGTAGTGTGGGTTATCCAATGTACACGTGTATTTGTTTACATTTGTTTACATTTGTTTACAACTGTTATCATCATCATTATTATTATCATCATCATTATTATCATCATATCTTTCTCATCTCTCCCATGTATATTTATATAATTTCTCTCTCTCTCTCTCTCTCTCTCTCTCTCTCTCTCTCTCTCTCTCTCTCTCTCTCTCTCTCTCTCTCTCTCTCTCTCTCTCTCTCAGTGATTAATAATTATTCAGGGCATGTTTTCAAGAGGATGTTATTACTGTTATGTTACACCCTCTCACTCTCTCAATCACTCATTCATCCTCCCTCCCACTCTCTCACTCACTCAATCACCCTCCGTCTCTCTCTTTCTCTATCTCTCTCACTCACTCAATCACCCTCCGTCTCTCTCTCTTCTCTCTCTCTCTCTCTCTCTCTCTCTCTCTCTCTCTCTCTCTCTCTCTCTCTCTCTCTCTCTCTCTCTTTCAATCACCCTCCGTCCCTCTCTATCTCTCATCCACTCACTCACTCTCCTTCCCTCTCACTCACTCACTCTCTCTCTCTCACTCACTCACTCACCCTCCATTTCTCTGTCTCATCCACTCACTCGCCCATCCTTTCCCTCTGTCCCTCCCTTTTACTCTTTTACCCCTTATACCCTCCCTCCCTCCCTCCCTCCTACTCTGACTCCCTACACATTCCCTCCCTCCCTACTCTGACCCCCTACACATTCCCTCCCTCCCTCTCTCCCTCCAATACACTACCTCCCTCCCTACTCTGACCCCCTACACATTCCCTCCCTCCCTCTCTCCCTCCGATAAACTACCTACCTCCCTACTCTGACCCCCTATACACTCCCTCCCTCCCTCTCTCCCTTCTATACACTCCCTCTCTCCTCCCCTCCTATACCCTCCCTCCCTCCCTCTCTCCCTTCTATACACTCCCTCCCTCCCTCCCTCCTTCCTACTCTGATCCCTTATACCCTCCCTCCCTTCTATACACTCTTTCCCTCCTTCACTCATATACACTCCCCCCTCCCTCTTATACACTCCCTCCCTCCCTCCCTCCTTCCTACTCTGACCCCCTACACATTCCCTCCCTCCCTCCCTCCCTCTCTCCCTCCTATACCCTCCTGACGTTCTGCACAATGTCCTCCTCACCACAACCACTCGACTCTTGACACATATAAACAGAGGGACGATGGGTAGCTTCATCCTAAAATGTTCGTGACACTCTAAAAAAAGTCTTGTTGTTTTTTTAAGAAGGGGTTGTGACACTGTAAAGACATCCTCGTAACAACAACAACTATAACCACAACAACAACAACAACAACAATAACCACAAAAACAACAACAAGAACTGTACTTAAAATCCTCGTATTGTTTGATTTTTTTTTTTTTTTTTTTTTGTAGAATTTGTAACAATGTCTGAACAGGAAATGGTTGTCTGTATTCGTAAACATATATGTTCATGTTTGTAATGCTGAATGATACAGAGTAGGAAACGAATTAAGGGGATAGTACAGTGTTGATAAATCTAGAGCAACTGAATCCTCCAAAAAAACTATTCCAAGCAACAAACCACCATTCTTTTTGTTAAATGTGGTTCTGCTGTTTCCTGGTATACTTTGGAGGAATAAAGGAGCTTCAAATTACCACATGAATACTAACCCCTTAATTAAAACTCTTTGACGTGTGTGCAGTGTGTATGTCATATTGCTAACAGGAGTGTGTAGTGAGGTAGGTACTGATAGTGTAAGTGTGTAGTGAGGTAGGTACTGATAATGTAAGTGTGTAGTGTGAGGTAGGTATTGATAGTGTAAGTGTGTAGTGAGGTAGGTACTGATAGTGTAAGTGTGTAGTGTGAGGTAGGTACTGATAGTGTAAGTGTGTAGTGTGAGGTAGGTACTGATAATGTAAGTGTGTAGTGGAGGTAGGTACTGATAGTGTAAGTGTGTAGTGGAGGTAGGTACTGATAGTGTAAGTGTGTAGTGGAGGTAGGTACTGATAGTGTAAGTGTGTATTGAGAGGTAGGTACTGATAGTGTAAGTGTGTAGTGTGAGGTAGCTACTGATAGTGTAAGTATGGGTGAGTGTTGAAGCGTGTTGCATTTTTTTTTTTTTTTATGCCTCACCCTTTCACGACATTCATTCACTTTATAAACAAACACGCATGTCATCCACACGTGCATGACATAACCACACGCTACCCCATCACACACACACACACACACATTCACACACGCACGCATGATACTCGATCTACACACACACACACACATACGACACTCATTCTACACACACACTCACTCACACACACACATACGACACCCATTCTACACACACACTCACATACATTCACACACGCACGCATGACACCCATTCTACACACACTCACATACATACACACACACACACACACATACGACACCCATTCTTCACACACACACATATACATTCACACACACACATACGACACCCATTCTACACACACACACACACACACACACACACACACACAAAATGGAAGTATACAATATATTTAAATTTTTTTTTCCAGAATTCGAGTGAGTGTGGTGATGGTGGTGTGGGTTGGGGACTGGTTGGGGGACCTGGTGTTTTGGGGAGCTGTGAGTTGGGGGGCGTCGACTCTACTCCTGCACCTCACCCCCAGCAGCTACTTCTACTGCTCCTCCTCCTCCTCCTCCTTCTTCTACTACACCTTCACCGCCTTCTGGAGTGTGGCGGCCTTGACCATCTTCCTCCTCCCGAAGTTCAAAGTATGAGTGACCTATTTTTTTTTTTTTTTTTTTTTTACTGTGATGTGAGAAAAATAATTATGTATTGAATTTGGACCCTTGATATAAGACTGATTATAAATACAAGCATCCATAACTAAATTCATCTTATATTCAGTTTACACCTAAGATTATTCTTGTAAACTTAAAGTGTATAACATAATACTGCATGACCATGTGTGTGTGTGTGTGTGTGTGTGTGTGTGTGTAACCATGAGCCTGTGTGAGTAACCATGAGCGTGTGTGTGTAAGACCATGGGAGTGTAATAATAATAATAGTAATAATAATAATAATAATAATAATAATAATAATAATAATAATAATAATAATAATAATAATAATAAATGGTTTATTCATATATGGCAGACCATGGGCGTGTGTGTGTAAGACCATGGGCGTGTGTGTGTGTAAGACCATGAGCGTGTGTGTTACCATGGGCGTGTGTGTGTAAGACCATGTGTGTGTGTTACCATGTGTGTATGTTACCATGGGTGTGTGTGTTACAGGTGGGCGTGAGGGGTCGAGCCGTCCTCATAACAGGGTGTGACACAGGCATCGGTAACGCCCTCGCTCTACACCTGGACAAGATGGTGAGTGTGGGCGGAGGCAGGAAGATGGTGTGGGTGGAGAGGGGGTGGGTGTGGGTGGAGAGTGGGTGAGTGGGTAAGTGGGTGGAGAGAAGAAATGGAATGGGCTCAGAGCGTGTGGGTGTGGGTGGACGTGGGTAAAGATGGGTGGAAGGTGGGTGAGTGGGTAGGTGGGCAGAGGCAGGAAGATGGTGTGGGTGGAGAACGGGTGGGTGTGGGTGGACGTGGGTAAGAGGAGTGTGGGTATGAGTTGAGGGGAATATTGAATTAAGTAAACATCGTTGCAAAAAAAAAACAATAAAAAAATATTATAAACAACAACATCATCATAATATTTAATAATTATACGAATAACAAATAAGTATCCACCTACAGCATATATATACATCTACCGTACCTTCGTCAGGGCCTGGTGGTGGTGGCTGGGGTACTGGAGGAGGCAGGTGAGGGGGCCGAGTTACTGAGGAGGGAGGGGTCAGAGAGGCTTCATGTACTACAGCTGGATGTTACCTGCCCCGACCAACTATCAGCCGCTGCACGTCGTCTTCCACACCTCCTGCCACAAGGTATGATCCGTGTTTGTTTACATTGAGTTCGTCTTTTCTACGGGTCCATCATGTGTGTAAGTTTCAGATGTTTGTGAGCATTATATATAAATTTCGGATCGTTGTTTGCAGTAAGGGGATAATACAGTGTTGGTGGTAAATCTGGAGCAACTGACTGAATATTCCAAACTATTCCAAGCAACAGGACACAATTATTTTTTGTTGTCAATTAATCTGGTTCCGTTTCCTGGCATACTGTGTAGGAACCAAGGCTCTCTAATGTACCAACACTATACTATCCTCTTAAGTACTCATTCTTCAAAGGGCCCATGATGTTTGTAAGTTTGTGATCATTGTATATAAATTTCCAATGCTAGTAGGTACTTTTCTGAAGGATTATATATAGGACTGGTAGTGATAGCTTGCGTACACGAAGACCATCAATACAAATGTTCTGCCTCAACTGTATACCACTGCAAGGTACAGTTGCCCACACATGAAGCTGATATGGCTCGTTACTTGTGAGGTGGCTACAACGAAAGGAAAGTGAAAAAAGATGTAGTTTGTTGACAGGCAGACAGTAAAATATTATTACTATCTGCTTGTCAACAAACTATAACTTTTGCTCACTTTCCTTCCTGTTGTAGGTATCTCGTAAGTAGCGAGGCGTACCAGATTCATGTGTGGGCAACTGTACAATATGGACGATTGTCTACTTTGATCGATTTGACCTTTCTCGACGATGTCCCCTCCAGAAACACTGATGAATATTTACACTGATAAGTTCCTACTTTCTGTACGGTGCACCTCCCAGGAACACTAATATAATTGTCTATACCGATTGATTCTACTTTCTCTACGGTGTCTTTTCCAGGAACACTGATTATTTATACTTTCTCTAAGGTGCCCTCTCCAGGAACACTAATTATTTGTACTTTCTCTAAGGTACCCTCTCCATAAAAATTGACTGATTCCACTTTTCAACGGCGCCCCATCCAGGAACACTGTGGGGTCTTGTAAACAACGCTGGGTTACAGGCGTCGGGTCAAGTGGAGTGGGTTCCCCTTCACACCTACAGGAGGCTGATCGAGGTCAATGTTCTGGGCACCGTGGCGGCCACCAAGACCTTCCTGCCTTGGCTCCGTCGCGCCCGAGGTCAGGTCAGGTCAGCTGCACAGACACGCATTCCCTTAAGGTTTGGTTAAGTTGGGTTAGATTAGGTCAATTCTGGTTGTATTAGAATGGGTATGGTGAGGTCGGTTTACGTTTGATTTGATTAGGTTAAGTTAGGTCATCTTAGGTCAAGTTGCATTAGGATAGATTAGGTTAGATTGTTAGGTTAGGTCAAGTCAGGTCAATCTCATGTTTTTTCATGTTTTGTTTTTTCGTTGCACAAGTTCAACTCAATCCTTCCTTTTATCAACACTTCCCCTCACCTCTCATTACACACACACCTCACCACTCCCCTCCACTCACCTCTCACCTCAAACACACACACACACACACACACACACCTCAACACTCCCCTCCCATCACCTCTCAATCACACACACTCACACACACACACACACACACCTCCCCTCACCTCTCAATCACACACACACACACCCCTCACCACTCACCATCCACACACAGGTCGCGTGGTCAACATATCCAGCGTGGCAGGTATAATTGGGTCACGACTCATCTCACCTTACACACTCACCAAGTTTGCTGTCGAAGGTTTTAGTGATTCTTTGAGGTGAGTAACACGAATAAACACAGCATAAAATAAATAATAAAAGTATAATGATAAACACAGCATAGAATAACAATAAAAGTATAATGATAAACACAGCATAGAATAACAATAAAAATATAATGATAAACAAAATATAATGATAAACACAGGATAGAATAATAATAATAATAGGATAAACACAGCATAATTATAGTAGTATATAACTCCATGTCTCTACCCCACTATACCCCACAGACAGGAGATGAGGGCGTGGGGTGTGGGTGTGAGTGTAATTGAACCTGGTAACTTCACAGCGGGTAAGTCAATCCATCAATCATTCTATTCCAACCATCTTAATTAATTCTCTTTCATGGTGAATAATTAGAAGACTACTACTGATTCCTTCAAACATTGCCACAAAACAGAGAGAGCTCCTATTTATTTTGTAACGATGGGGTCATGTTTTCGTGGTGGTATAGTTTGGAGAAAATCACAGACCTTCCAATTCACCAACAACATGACCTGGTGCATGATCGTGTATGGGACCTGGTGGTGGTGGTGGTGGCTTCTGATTCCTCCTGACTAGGCCACGAAACAAGCTAGCTCCTTTAATGTAGTAGGTGTGTGTGTGTGTGTGTTTCGTGGCAATGTTTGAAGGATTCGTTAACCTCCAATTTTCTGACAAGTAGAAGGAATGACCTTTACTGTTTTATTATTTTTATAATTATATAATTATTTTCTTACCTATTTATTATTATTATTATTATTATTATTATTATTATTATTATTATTATTATTATTATTATATATTTTCTTACCTATTTATTATTATTATTATGGTATATGTATGTATGTATGTATGTATCTTAATTTTTATTTTTATTTGTATCATGATTTTTATTTCTATTATTATTATTACAGTATTATTATTATTATTATGTGTGTGTTTTTATTACAGCTACCAATATATCGACGGCAGAGGGCGTGAGGGTTCGGGCGGAGGAGATGTGGGCATGTATGGGTGAGGGCGTGAGGAGGGACTACGGCAGGGACACATTTCAGACCATTACCTCACTCATGATGCAAAATGCTCAAAGCGGGGTGAGTGTGTGTGTGTGTGTGTGTGTGTAAATGAGTGGGGGGGGTATAGTTATTAGAAAGAGTGTGAGAGTGTGAATGAGTGGGGTTATTAGAAAGAGGGTGTGTGTGTGAGTGTAAATGAGTGGGGGGGGGGTATAGTTATTAGAAAGTGTGTGTGTGTGTGTGTGTGTGCGTGTGTGTACTCATTAGAAAGGTGTGTGTGTGTGTGTGTGTGTGTGTGTGTGAGTGAGTGAGATATACATACATAATTCCTATAACTTCCTGCACAATCATACACGTGTTGTATTTTATTACCAATATATTTACTACGATGGAAGGAAAGTGTCGGCCGCTGTACATACATAAATACATAAGTGACCCTTTTAATATTTACATTATTCATAGTTTTCTTTGTTTCTCGCTGATTTTTTTACACGGGTAACTAAACTATATAATATCGTAGCTTCTTTTACATATATTTATTTACTCGTATTACTATCCCACCATGTATCAGATAACTTCATGATGGCCTTTAGTGGCAATGCTCCCCAGAGTTGTTGGGGCTTGTACTAAAGGTAAATAAAGAACTTAATTAAGGCGGAAGTACAGTGTAGGTAAATCTGGAGCAAATGATTCCTCCAAACTATTCCAAGCAACAGAACACCATTATTTTTGTTCATTTGGTCCTGTTTCCTGGCATACTTTGGAGGAATCAAGGCACTCCAATGTAACAAAAGTGAATTACCCCCTTAAAAAAAAAAAAAAAACTCGTAACACAGTAACTTCATGGCTTCTGTTCAACTGTGAATGTGTGATGTAATAATTAGTAGGCTACCGTAAAAAATATTATCATGGTGAATATCTCAATACACGCTACACCTATACACCGATACCAGCTTTGACAATGACAAGTTACTTCCACTGACTTCAAATATAACGTGAGGAACCCTGTGATAATTATGTAGGCTAGTCTGCAAATTGGAGGTAAACGAGTCCTTCAAATATTACCACGAAACACCACCTATATGGAAGGAGCTTATTTTTGGTTGGATGGTCAGGAGGAATCAGAAGCCTTAAAAGTTTCACACACGATCACAGGGTCCTTAATTAATCCATACATTATTATTACCAAATTAACCCAACATCTCAATATTACCCTTTCCACCCCACACCAAATTAACTCAACCTAGCGCTCACCTCCCCCCCCCCCTTCCAAATTAACCCAATCTCTCACCACCCTTTCCACCACCCCCAACCCCCATCAAATAAATCTCAGCCTCCCCACCTCCCCCACTCCAAATTAACCCAATCTCTCACCCTCCTTTCTCCCCACCCACCCCTTCCCCCACTAGTACCGGGATGTGACGCCGGTGGTGGAGACGGTGACGGCGGCGCTGACGGAGTGGTCGCCCCGGGCCAGGTACCGTGTGGTGGATGGGTACTACTTCGTTAAGGTCACTGCAGCACGTTACCTTCCCGAGTGGCTGTTTGACCTCCTCTACCTTGGACCCCGTGTGACCCCAAGACCTCTCCTGACCTCATACACCCCGCCCTCCTGACCTGACTTGACCTTCTACACCTTGCCCACCTGACATGACTTGAACTGACCTCCTACTGGGTATCCCATGGAGGTATCTAGCCTACCTAACCTGACCTGACCTTACCTCATGTGCCGTGTTCAGTTTGCCGTCATTTCTTTCCCTCTACATACATTATCCCCATTTCCTTCTTCCTCTCTCTATTCCCTGTTGCTTCTCTGCCCTCTTAGCATTCCCTGTCATCTCACCCTTCTTCCCTACACCTCCTTTCTTCTGATCCTCTCTTCCTCCACATCGACGACTATAGACTTCTCTCTTCCTCCTCCTCCTCACCACTATTCTCTTCACTTCCCCTCCTCTCATCTTCTCTCCCAACACCACTCATCACTCCCTTCTCATCTCTCCTTTACCCTTCTCCTCCTCCAACCCATGAAGCAACAGGATGAAGAACAAGTGAACAGGATGAAGTGAACAGGATGAAGAACAAGTGATGCTGCATTTAGTCTGTTCTTTTACCCTCTTCTCCCATGTCCACCCCTTCCTTCCTTCCTTACACACCTACATGTATACAGTTATTGTTGTTGAAGTTCCTCAAGCTGTCTGACTGAGCAGCTCCGACCTACATTTAGTATATTTGTATAATAATAAGATAAGGAAGAGGCTCAATGGGTTTCTTCGACTTAATGATTTACTGTATAATATGTACTGTTTGTTTGTTTGTTTGTTTGTTTGTTATTTTTATACATAAAGTGTCCCATCTATTTATTATTCTTTATTTATCAGTCAACCTCTTTTAGTAAGCTTAGTAAACAGGTCATAATGATTGTTTTATCTCTGTTTGCCCATTAAATTTTGCCAGTAGGATTATTCAAAATAGTTATGTTTTGATTGTTATGATTATCTTTTTTTTTTTTACCCAAAGGTGTGTGTGTGTGTGTGTGTGTGTGTTTTTTTTTTTTTTTTTTTTTTTTTTTTTTTTTTTTTTTTTGTTATTTATTCATTTATTTTACTGTCAATAGTCTTGTATGTTTGGTGGATGTGACGATATGGTTTCGGCTGATGGATGGTTGTACGGCTGGATGTCATTTCTGAAACCAACCTTCCCAATATAATGGAGGAATATCGCTACAACCAGTGACCAACATCTTCACTACCCATTAGTTAAGGGGGTAATAACACTTTGGGTACATTAGAACACCTTGATTCCTCCAAACTATTCCATGAAACAGGACCAGATTAACTCAAATAATGGTGTCCTGTTGCTTAAAATAGTTTGAAGGAATCATTTGCTCCAGATTTACTAACACTGTACCTCTCCTTTAAGTAAAACCGGACTTTGAGTTGGAAGTAAAGATGTGTTGAAGAGTAGAATATAGAGATACAGATAGCAGTCGGCGTCTGTATTAGAGAAGGGAAATTTGGGGTCTACTAACTAAACTTGAACACCTGCTGTGATCTCGTATCTACTTAGTTCCCTCCCATATTTACAGTAGTTTTCATGAATAACAAGACGTGTGTGTTTGTACCTTTGCCCTGAAGAAATAGTCTCCACCACCAACCCTGTTTAAGATCGCATTAGCTGCAGTAACCACAATAAATCAGTCAGTTAAATAGTGAAATTCTAAAACCAAATTACGTGAAGAAAATTAATCATGTTTGCCAGTGTAAAGATTTATCTGGCGCTAGTGATGATGGTGGTAATGATGGGAGCAGTGATGGAAGCCAAGAGGGAAGTTTGTACCGTTGACGTTGGAAGGAGAACCACCTCAGAGCCTGAAGCTTTCCAGGCAGAGAGGTGGCAGGTGGAGGAAATGGTGAGGCGACATTGGCTTCGTCGTACTGGTGGTATGGTCCCTGGTAGTGTTGTTCTCCGTTGTGGCAGCCGTGACATTTCACTCCTCAGTTTGGATAAATTCAGGAACCCTTGGAAAACCATTAACAAGATGAAGAATGAACAGGACGATGACGACGAAGAATGGGAATTGCTCACTCAGGAGCCCGATGATGCTCAGAGCCCTAAGACCACTTCCCCTCCCTCACCCTGCAAGAGTATGTGTGTTGTTGAGGTGGCCACAGAGAAGGGAGGTGCTCCTGGAATCATGAACCTAGAGAAGAAGTTGCGCAGAAAGCTGGACCGTACATTGTTGAAGTTGTTGGAGAGGCCAGATGCAGCCATCTTGATGAGCTGCTCCAACCAACAGTACTGGCTCATCAAATGGTCACTCCTTCGTAAACGCCTTCCAGAGTTCACCACTGCCATAGACACCACTGGTATGTCATGTGGCTTCCATCCTCAGGCAGTCACTGCTACTCCTAAAACTGCAGCCCCTGCCCCTGCCAAACCAATGGTCCCCACCCCTGCCAAACCTGGAGTTCCAACCCCTGCCCCCGCCCCTGCCAAACCCGCAGTCCCTGCCCCCGCCCCTGCCAAACCCGCAGTCCCTGTCCCACCTAAAGCTTGAGATGATCCTATGACATTTCGTGTACAAGGTTTGGGTCTTGTAATTCTGATATGAAGGCACACAACAAGCCGGGGACAATATCCCTCATTACCTTCTTAATATGTATGGAACGTCCACTGCTGAGTTGTTGAAGTTCCTCAAAATCTCTGGCCGAACAGCCCCAAGCTCCTGAGGAGGGCCAAGGCCTGAACCGGGCTTTCCCACAGTGCCCTCGGAGACCAACATCTTGACGAGTGTGGTTGTGTGCATTGCAGTCTTCCATAATGTGTTGCATCCCGGGCAGGCATCCACAATGGCTCCATCCAGCTTCTTCTGATATGTCAGAAGGGCCGGGTTGTGGCCACATCGCAGCCTGGCCTGGGGGACTCTGTCCTCACGGGAAGGGAAGATTCAGATGGGATCGATGTCAGGAGGTCGTGCATGCAGCTGAATGTTCTTGAGTGTTTGGATGGATTGGTCTTATCGCTAGAATTCTCTCCTAAGCCTCTCCTAAGAATTTGTCCTAATTCCTTATGTTTCGTCATAACTCTCGGGTGTCTTAGCGGCTTAAGATTTTGTCATAAGCATCCGAAAGCTACATCTTGCAGTAGACACAGAGATTTAGTTCAGAAACTTATATAACTTATTCTGACATATGGCTGTGTGTGAGGTGTGGGGGTACGAGGACCATAAAAGTATAGAAATATTTCACAGATTTTTCCTGATGAACTTGTTACATGTTTAAGACAAAACAAACTATAGAATGAAAACCAGTGAAATTAAAGCATCATTAAATAAAGAATTTGTTACTTTTCGGTGTAGAATTATCACTGGAAATAAACTCATACAGAATTTTCATCTGATCAGACAAATTAAAATTTTAAGTAAGGGATTGAGTAATATGTAACTTAATGAAGGAGAAAATTTTCCAACTAATTACATAAAAAATTCAGTAAAGATAAAACACACCAACAGGACTGGCATGAAATAATGAATTACCCTATGATATTCTCAGTTTGTACTTAGCATTGTCCCCCATAGCTTCTTTACTTGGTAGCCCTGGGGAGTGGTCCCAAGACGTAGACGCCACTCCAGGACCTACTGACTGGGACAAGTGAAGTAATCAAGGACGTTTTTACTACTACAGTTCCACTATTTTGCAAAGTATATGTAGTAAAACAATATGCTGCCCATAACACATCTTCACCACAGGTTTACAATACTTGATTATTCCATGGGATGTTAACCCTGGAAGGTTGGCAGTCCTTACAGCCAGCACCAAAGGCATTTTTTTTTTCTTGTTTTCTACTTATCAGTCGCAGAACCTCTGTTATGTGAGTATGAAGGGATAATTTATTTAGTGTGAAAAGGCAGTGAATTTTCTTTGCACGCTGGTCAGAATATACAGATAAGAGTGAACCGAGTGCTGAAACTTGTACAAGGATATATTCATACAGTAACTTTTCAAGCCTTGGGCGCGGCAGGGGCTGCAGGTTTAGCAGGGGCGGGGGCAGGGACTGCGGGTTTGGCAGGGGCGGGGGCAGGGGTTGGAACTCCAGGTTTGGCAGGGGTGGGGACCAGTGGTTTGGCAGGGGCAGGGGCTGCAGTTTTAGGAGTAGCAGTGACTGCCTGAGGATGGAAGCCACATGACATACCAGTGGTGTCTATGGCAGTGGTGAACTCTGGCAGGCGTTTACGAAGGAGTGACCATTTGATGAGCCAGTACTGTTGGTTGGAGCAGCTCATCAAGATGGCTGCATCTGGCCTCTCCAACAACTTCAACAATGTACGGTCCAGCTTTCTGCGCAACTTCTTCTCTAGGTTCATGATTCCAGGAGCACCTCCCTTCTCTGTGGCCACCTCAACAACACACATACTCTTGCAGGGTGAGGGGGCGGCGGCGGATTTGGTTGCCTGAGCATCCAATACATCATACTCCCAATTTTCCACATCATAATAGTCGTCGTCGTCATCGTCCTGTTCATTCTTCATCTTTTTAATGGTTTTATAAGGGTTCCTAAGGTTATCCAAACTGAGGAGTGAAATGTCACGGCTGCCACAACGAAAGATAACACTACCAGGGACCATACCACCATTACGACGATGCCAATGTCGCCTCACCAAATCTTCCACCTGCCACCTCTCTGCCTCAAATGCTTCAGGCTCTGAGGTGGTTCTCCTTCCAACATCAACGGTACAAACTTCCCTCTTGGCTTCCATCACTGTTGCCATCATCACCACCATCATCACTGGCAACAGCCAAATTTTTACATTGGCAAACATGACGAAAATATTTTTCTTATTCTTTACTGTTGAATATTTTAATGTTACTGGGTGGGATGTTGAGGAGTCGTAAGTTGAGAAGGAGGTAAAAAGAAGGATTGCATTGTCAACACTCCTTCCTGCTGATGATGATAATGAAACCTTGCAGAGAATGTAAACAAACAGATACTTGTACGTAGGTCGGGGCTGTTCGGTCAGACAGCTTGAGGATTTATTCATTGATTGATATTAGGCGCCGCAACAGCGAGGTCATAATTATAGCGCCAGAGGTATAGGGTGATAGAGAGGTGTGACAGCAAGCAAGAAGGAAATAAAATGAAAAGAGGGATAGACAGCTTGAGGAACTTCAACAACAATACTGTATCTTCTACGTAGGTCCTCCCCAATTCTGCTGTCCCATTCTCTTCTACCTTAACTGTATTGGTACTCGGTGGTTTCTAAATAGTGAAGATGTTGGAAGTGTAGTAAAGATGTGTGTTGTGTATTGATGATTGATGCCTTGGTAATAGTGATGATGATGATGTGTGTTGTGTACTAATGATGCCTTGGTAATAGTGATGATGATGATGATGATGTAATAGTGATGATGTGTGTTGTGTACTAATGATGCCTTGGTAATAGTGATGATGATGATGTAATAGTGATGATGTGTGTTGTGTACTAATGATGCCATGGTAATAGTGATGATGATGATGATGTAATAGTGATGATGTGTGTTGTGTACTAATGATGCCTTGGTAATAGTGATGATGATGATGATGTAATAGTGATGATGTGTGTTGTGTACTAATGATGCCTTGGTAATAGTGATGATGATGATGTAATAGTGATGATGTGTGTTGTGTACTTATGATGCCTTGGTAATAGTGATGATGATGATGATGTAATAGTGATGATGTGTGTTGTGTACTAATGATGCCTTGGTAATAGTGATGATGATGCCTTGGTAATAGTGATGATGTGTGTTGTGTACTAATGATGCCTCGGTAATAGTGATGATGATGATGATGTATTCTCCTCCATTCTCTCCAAATGTTCAAACCATCTTAAGGGGGTGCGGGAATAGGGGGACAGGTTTGGGGGGTTTTGGGGGGTGCGGGAGTAGGGGAACAGGCTTGGGGGGGGGGTTAGGGGGGTGCGGGAATAGAGGACAGGCTTTCTACCCCCCCCAAGCCTGTCCCCCTATTCCCGCACCCCCTCCCCCAAGCCTGTTCCCCTATTCCCGCATCCCCCCCCCCAAGCCTGTCCCCCTATTCCCGCACCCCCCCAGTCCCCCCCCCCCAAGCCGGTCCCCTACTCCCGCACCCCCTTAACACACTCTGTTCTGCACGACCTGTTAACTCTCTCATATCACCTGTCCTTCCCCTCACTTCCTTATTCCTGACTCTGTCCATTCGAGTCACACCACACATGCTCCACACACATCTCATCACTACCAAGACCTAGAATTCTACATCTTGATCACTACTACATTCAACAACCTTCTCGTCTCACTTTCTCTCTGCCGATAGTGACGTGTGTATAAATAAGGTGTCGTCATCTAGTAGTGGGACAGAGGAGAAGCTACCACCAACACCATGAAACTCCCACAGACATCTCATCACTACTACATTCAAACCTTCTCTTCTCACTTTCTCTCTGCTGATAGTGACGTGTGTTTAAATAAGGTGTCGTCATCTAGTAGTGGGACAGAAGAGTACCTACCACCAACACAATGAAACTCCTAGCGTGACACCCAATAAGCTCCGGACCTCGCAAGAGTAAATAACGGGTGATTGACAGCCTACAGTCCCGAGGTTGAGCTATATTAAAAAAAAAAAGGAATAAAACAGAAAAAGGAATAAAAAAGTATATATATGATTTTTCCAAACTATTCCAAGCAACCAGTCACCATAAAAAAAAATAAAAAATAAAAAAGAATAATACAAAAATATACATGATTTCTCCAAACTATTCCAAGCAACCAGTCACCATTAAAAAAAAAAAAAAAAAAAGGAATAAAAAAAAAATATATATTTATATGATTTCTCCAAACTATTCCAAGCAACCAGTCAGTCACCATTATAATTATTTTGTTACTCGGACCTATAATTCCTGGCATATATACTCTAGGGGACTCAAGGCACTCTAATAGTAACAAACAAAAGTGGTTGGCTAATAAAGAGTGAATGAAGTGAATGGTTTGGTTGGTAGTCAGTGAGGTTGGGCAAATGTAATGATTCTTTTATCTCAAACAAATCTAAATGAATGTCTGCAGCTAAATTAGTATGGCCTTGACTGTGTGTGTGTGTGTGTGTGTGTGTGTGTGTGTGTGTGCGTGTGTGTGTGCATGCGTGTGTGTATGCGTGTGTGTGTGCGTGGTGTGTGTGTGTGTGAGTGTGAGTGTATGTGTGTGTGTATGTGAGTGTGTGTGTGTGTGTGTGTGTGTGTGTACAGTTATCAACGAGTGGATCAAGGACAGACAGTTTAGAACCATGGTGATATATGATGCCTTCCGCACTTGGTAACACTGTCATTCATCTATAATAATATGTCTTGATCATGGGGTTTTACTCGTCTGGTAAATTGAAACAAGTCTGGGGATTTATTGGTTGGTACAGTTGACTCCAAAAAATTCGAGACACTTCCTGCCAGACTCTAGTTAGTAGGTAGTGTCTCGAAATTTTGTAGGCAACTGTACAAGAATGTGAAAAATATATTATTGTTTTGTCGTCATATTTGGTTCGCATCTTGGCATGGAATTATATGATTTAAGGGGGTGCGGGGGTAGGGGACAAGCTTGGGGGGGGGTTGGGGGGTGTGGGAATAGGGGGACAGGCTTGGGGTGGGTAGAAAGCCTGTCTCCCTACTCCTGCACGCCCCTAAACCCCCCCAAGCCTGTTCTCCTACTCCCGCACCCCCCTAAACCCCCCCCTCCCCCAAGTCTGTTCTCCTACTTCCGCACCCCCCAAAACCCCCCAAAGCCTGTCCCCTACTTCCGCACCCCCCTAAACCCCCCCAAGCCTGTTTACCTACTTCCGCACCCCCCAAAACCCCCAAAGCCTGTCCCCCTATTCCCGCACCCCCCTAAGCCCCCCCCAAAGCCAGTCCCCTACTTCCGCACCCCCTTAACCCCCCCCACAAGCCTGTCCCCTACTCCGCACCCCCCTAAACCCCCAAAGCCTGTCCCCTATTCCCGCACCACCCTAACCCCCCCCTCCCAAAGCCTGTCCCCTACTTCCGCACCCCCTTAAACCCCCACCAAAGCCTGTCCCCTATTCCCGCACCCCCTAAACCCCCCCTTTTCCCGCACCCCCTTAATAACAATACCAACACCTGTGTGAGACATAGTAACGTGTTGGTAAATCTGGAGCAACTGATTCTCCAAACTATCCCAAGCAACACAACAACACATTATTTTTGTTCATCTGGTCCTGTTTCATGGCATACTCTGGAGGAATCATGGTGCTCCAATTTGCCAAAAGTATACTATCTCCTTAATGTGTGTGTAATAATAATGGTTCTACATCCCTGACCTATCTCAAACCATGTCCCCTCTCCCTCCCTCCCTCCCCTTCCCCCCTTCCCTCTCCCTCCCTCCCTCCCCCTTCCCCCCTTCCCTCTCCCTCCCTCCCTCCCTCCCTTTCCTTATCTTACTTCTCCTCCCCTCCCCCCCCTTCCCTTCCCTTCCTCTCCCTCCCTCCCTCCCCCTTCCTTATCTTACTTCATTCTCCCTCCTCCCCCTCCTCCGTTCCTCCCTTATCTTACTTCTCCTCCCCTCCTCCCG
This sequence comes from Petrolisthes cinctipes, assembly GCA_033782935.1. NCBI lineage: Eukaryota > Metazoa > Arthropoda > Malacostraca > Decapoda > Porcellanidae > Petrolisthes > Petrolisthes cinctipes. The sequence continues at coordinate 63,996 of JAWQEG010004461.1, forward strand.
TTCCCTCCCCCACTCCCTCCCCTTCCTTATCTTACTTCTCCTCCCTCTCCTCCCCTTCCCTCCCTCCCCCTCTCCCTCCCTTTCTTATCTTACTTCTCCCCCCCTTCCCTCTCCCTCTCCCTCCTCACTCCCTCCCCTTCCTTATATTACTTCTCCTCCCCCTCCTCCCGTTCCCTCCCCCACTCCCCTCCCTTCCTTATCTTGCTTCTCCTCCCCCCTCCTCCCCATCCCTGACCTTCTCAACCACGTCCCCTCTCCCTCCCTCCCTCCCTATCTTACTTCTTCCCCTCGTCCCTCCCCTTCCCTCCCTCCCTCCTCCTTCCCTCCTTCATTCTCAATATTCCTCCACTTCCCTCCCTCCCTCCCTCTCCTTCCTTCCTTTATTCTCCCTATTCCTCCACTTCCCTCCCTCCTTCTCACTCTCCCTACCCTTCTCCTTCCTTCCTTCATTCTCCCTATTCCTCCACTTCCCTCCCTCCTTCTCACCCTCCCTAACCTTCCCTCCTTTATTCTCCCTATTCCTCTACTTCCCTCCCTCCTTCTCACCCTCCTACCCTTCCTCATTCATTTAACCTTCTCCACCACTTCCCTCCTTCCTCCTCACCCTCCCTCCTGTATCTCCCCATCCCTCCCTCATCCTCCCTCCCCCCTACTTTTTCAAACATTACTCTCCCATTACTACCTCAACTTTAAAAGTGTTGGCTGTCATTCAATTTTTTCCGACCCTTCAACCACCCCCACCTTCCTAGCTCAGCATAATGACTTCCCCTTCCTCCTCCTCCTCTTCTCCTCACATGCACACACACACACACACACACACACACACATTCGTACTCTTATGCTGACACACACACACATTCGTACTCTTAGGCTGACACACACACACACACATGCAATATAATGCAGACCAAAACCTCGATCGTCTGTCACCCTACACTCGTCTTTTTCTTTTACATTCCCCACCTAATTCCCCCCGTCCTTCCTTAGCGTGTCTAGGGCTCCACCCCCTATCCCCCTGCTCCACCTCCCCCCCCCCTTCCCCCCACCATCCGTCTCTCCTCTTATCCTCTCTCAATACCTGGTGTCTCATTTGAATATATATCATCTCGTGTGTGTGTGTACGTGTTGTAAAAGTGTATGTTGCGTTTTATTGCGACTACGAATAGAACTGATAAATCCTTACAACCTTAGCAATATAATTTTATGTGTCGACTCATGGCTACTGTCAGCTCTTTTAGATAGTATAAGTGAATGAATACAAGGAGAGAGAGAGAGAGAGAGAGAGAGAGAGAGAGAGAGAGAGAGAGAGGAGAGAGAGAGAGAGAGAGAGAGAGAGAGAGAGAGAGAGAGAGAGAGAGAGAGGTTAATACACCTTTGATACATTGAAAACGCCTTGATTCCCCTAAAGTATGCCAGGAAAAAGATCCAGATTAACAAAAAATAGTGGTGGTCTGTTGCTTGGAATCAGTTGGAGGAATTAGTTGATCCAGATTTACCAACACGGTATACTAACTACCCTCTCTAGTAATTAAGGGGGTAATTCGCTTTTGTTACATTGGAGCTCCTTGATTCCTCCAAAGTATGCCAGGAAACAGGACCAGCAGAGCAAAAAATAATGGTGTTCTGTTGCTCGGAATAGTTTGGAGGATTCAGTTGCTCCAGAATTACCAACATAAAACTTTCCCCTTAATTAAGCAACGAACACCTATGGTACAGAATATAGAATAAAATACGCGAGTCTGACATTAAAGTTTACAGTAGTCAGAAGAGTTTACAGTAGTCAGAAGAGTTTACAGTAGTCAGAAGAGTTTACACAGGAGGCAGGGTGCTTATTATAAAGTTAGGAAAGCAGTTGTGTGTTAAAATGTATATGATTATGTTTTACCACCTGACTACTGGGATGTGAAGAGAGGAGACAGGGTGTTTGTTGTGATAAAGTTGGGAAAATAGTAGTGTGGCAAAATATACGTATATAATTATGCTCTGCCACCAAACTAAGGAGATGTATGGACGTGTGAGTAACCAGTAAGGGACCCATTGATGTAGTCAGAAAATTGGAGGTTAGTGAGTCCTTATAACACTGCCATGAAACACCACTTATTACATTGAAGGAGCTTGTTTCGTGGTATAGTCAGAAGGAATCAGAAGCCACAAAGTTTCATCCACGATCACAGGGTCTTTAAGGACTATGGATCGTGTATGAATATGGGAGGCTTCTGATTCCTCCTGACCATGCCACGAAACAAGCTCCTTCCATATAGGTGGTAGTGTTTCGTGGCAATATTTGATGGACTCGTATATCTGTAATTTACTGACAACATCACAGAGTCCCTTAAGAGATATTACACACTCTGGTTGTAAATGGTGAAATGGGTTGTAAATGTGTAAATGACAATAACTCGACCTTCATGTTAATACTGGAGGCATTATATATATTTATTTGGATTTCACAAGGACACACAAACACACACACACACACACACACACATATGCATGCGTCATTGCGCAAAAACACATGTGTGATCAAGAGGGGTTGGTAGTCATTTTTTACAATGATATTTTGTATATTTATTTTTACAGCAATACATTCGTGTGTGTGTGTGTGTGTGTGTGTGTGTGTTTCTGGAGATGCGATATTGATAGTGTGTGTGTGTGTGTGTGTGTGTGTGTGTGTGTATGTGGAGATGCGATTGTGATAGTGTGTTTGTGTGTGTGTGTAAGAACGTATGTATGTTTGTGTGTGTGTGTGTGTGTGTGTGTTGTGTGTGTGTGTGTGTGAAGCCAGAGATGAGCGATAGCAAACGAGAGAGAGAGAGAGAGAGAGAGAGAGAGAGAGAGAGAGAGAGAGAGAGAGAGAGAGAGAGAGAGAGAGAGAGAGTAAGGAATTGCTTAGTGATTCTTCTAAACTTCATAATTAATACATAACAGATTAGATTCCTTATATTATTCGTCTGCTGAGCCAATAATCTGTTGATCCGTATAGTGATAGTGGGTAGGTGGGTAGGTGGGTGGAGAAGCATGGAAATGAGTGGGTTGGTAGGTGGGTAGGTGGGTTGGACTAGCATGGGATTGAGTGGGTTGGTAGGTGGGTAGGTGGGTGGGACTAGCATGGGAATGAGTGATTGGTAGGTGGGTAGGTGGGTGGGAGAAGCATGGAAATGAGTGGGTTGGTAGGTGGGTAGGTGGGTTGGAGAAGTATGGATTGAGTGGGTTGGTAGGTGGGTAGGTGGGTTGGACTAGCATGGAAATGAGTGGGTTGGTAGGTGGGTAGGTGGGTGGGAGAAGCATGGAAATGAGTGGGTTGGTAGGTGGGTAGGTGGGCTGACTCGCATGAAAATGAGTGGGCTGGTAGGTGGGTAGGTGGGTTGGACTAGCATGGAAATGAGTGGGTTGGTAGGTGGGTAGGTGGGTTGGATAAGCATGAAATGAGTGGGTTGGTAGGTGGGTAGGTGGGTTGGACTAGCATGTAGAACCTGTCAGTACAGTCGATCGTTTGTCCTAGGTCGGTGTCTCTGTGGAATGGCCTTGGTGAATCTGTCTTTGATGGTGTAAGACTGGCTGGCTTCAAGAGTAGGGCTAATATGTTTTATAAGCTAACTGCTCATCTTTTTATTCTCTAAGCTGTCTTGTTTACTTCAGGTTGGATTCATGGGGCTGGAGTCCTCGGATTGATAGAAGGCTTGCATTCTCTCCCAGCTTTGTGTCTCTGGTCTATTTTAATAATAATAATAATAATAATGGGAATGAGTGGGCTAGTTAGTGGGTGAGTGGGTGGGAGAAACATGGGAATGAGTGGGTTGGTAGTGGGTGAGTGGATGGGGGAGTAAGTGGGTGAGACTAGCATGGGCATAAGTGATTTTGTAGTGGGTGAGTGTGTGGGTGGATGTAAGTGGGTGAGAGTATGTACAGCCACAATCAAATAACCGTGGACATTTTCCTGCCATCGTGCAAATAAATCAGTATCATATCAAAATATAATCATACAACAATACTTTACGATATCTCAACCCTCTCAATTATTATCATGAGGTGCTGCAATATCATACACGTGTTGTTCTTTATTACCAACATATTTACTACGATGGAAGGAAAGTGTTGGTGGATATTTGATTGTGGCTGTACAGTATGAGTAGATGGGAGCAGGTAAGTAGGCATAGGTGGGTAAGTGGATGTACTGTACGTGGGTGGAAGTATGAGGATAAGTACAGAAGGTATAAGTATAGGTAGGTAAGTATGAAGAAAAGTAAGTAAGTAAGAAGCAGGGAGGTACAGTAAGTATGAAGAAAAGTAAGTAGTCAAGAAGCAGGAAGGTAAGTATGAAGGAAAGTAAGTAGGAAAGAAGCAGGAAGAAGTGGATGGTCGATGGATGGAGTTAAGTGGTTGGGTGGAACTAGGTAGGTGGTGGAGGAAGGGGAAGGAAGGTAAAGATGCGTGTCCTAAATCTCAGTGGAACGAGAAAGAATACACTGAGGTTTAAAATACAAAAGATATACTGTAAAATAAATATGTAGGTGGAAGGAAGGAAGGAAGACATTTAAGGAGAGTGTGTGTAGCAAAGCGTGTCTGTTGAAGTGAGTGTTTTATAGTGAGTTTCAAGTGAGAGTAGCCAGTGTGGAAAGTGTGTGAGAGTATATTTTATAGCTTTGGTAAATAGAGTATAGTGTAATGTAGGTAGGACAGGTATGGGGTGAAGGGAAGGGGAGTATTTAGGTAGTAGGTTAGGTAGGTTAGGTAGGTAGGTGGGTGGGGTGGGTGTGTGGGTGCAACTAGATGCGAATATTTTAGGTGGGAAGGTAGTGGATAAAGTGGTAAAAATATAAGGAGAGAGAGAGAGAGAGAGAGAGAGAGAGAGAGAGAGAGAGAGAGAGAGAGAGAGAGAGAGAGAGAGAGAACGGAAGGAGTGAACTATAACTGGTGTTTCAATGCAAAGTAATATAGATTGCGTGTGTGTGTGTGTGTGTGTGTGTGTGTGTGTGTGTGTGCAGATGGCTGGGTGGGTGTAGGGTGGGAGGGTGCTTCACACTACCTAGTTCAGTGAGGTAGGTCGTGGATATTCATATAGTCGACACGTGGCTTGCAGTGAGACATAAAAGATAATAAACATTAGGTTAGTGGGAAAAAAAGAGAGACAGATTATCACCATCTTGACTCAGTACTTTAAAATAACTCTCGAATCAGGGAGAGTTATTTAAGAACACACACACACACACACACACACACACACACAAACATACATACACACACACACACACACACACATACAAACTCAAGACACGAATAAGTACTTACACACACACACACACACATACACTCACACACACACACACACACACACACACACACCACTCACACACACACACACACACATACACTCACACACACACACACACACACACACGCTTGGCATGATAATTTCAAGGCCATGGTCACTCTTTGGAGAAGCAGTAGTCATGCAACAGTCAATCCCTCATTCACCCTGTCCTGACAACGTGTGTGTGTGTGTGTGTGTGTGTGTTCAAAAATAACTAAGAACCTCCTAGCATACATGAGGAAAACACACACACACACACACACACACACACACACAGACACACACACATGATAAACAGCTGGACGTCACATGTAAACTAATTTTCTACAACACATTACAAAAAGTTGCATCTCAACTCTTTCGCCTCTTTAGAAACTAGTGGATGCTGAGTCACCCAGCTGTTTTTGATGGTACACAAATAGATGCATTACAATAATATCTCATGTTTTTCTATACATTCATGTGAGGTGGAAACATTAAGGTATATAGTGTTATCTCCTGTCACCATGTTTTTCCTCCACCAACCTATTATTTGTCTGGATTTTCTCCATCATACTTATATATACAGTATATAATATATTATTTTGCAACACAGACGAGTTATATGCGTGTCTTGTTTCTCTCTGTGTGTCTCTCTCTCTATGTAAATATACTGTTTATATAATGCATTATTATATACCAGAACAATTCTACAGGTGTTGTTTTCACCCCCACGTGTGTATGATAAATTCTGTTGTTCTGAACAAAAGCAGAGCAGATGAAAGATGTAAAATATTATATCTGATATAATTTGGCGTCTCTCTCTCTCTCTCTCTCTCTCTCTCTCTCTCTCTCTCTCTCTCTCTCTCTCAACTGTGTGGGCTGGTAGGTAGGTAGGTAGGTAGGTAGGTAGGTAGGTAGGTAGGTAGGTAGGTAGGTAGGTAGGTAGGTAGGTAGGTAGGTAGGTAGGTAGGTAGGTAGGTAGGTAGGTAGGCAGGTAGGTAGGTAGGTAGGGGGTAATATTTTTGAAGGCCGGGAATAATATATTGTAACATCATGAACTCGTAACCCTCTTATGTTAATTATTTGTATTGATCTGGTGCAGGTGTGCTAAAGTGTACGACCTCGACACGTGTGCAGGTGTGTGTGTGTGTGTGTGTGTGTGTGTGTGTAGCCTTTGTCTGAGCCTTATAGTGTGTGTGTGTGTG